>JASVEL010007150.1:0-127489 GCA_032618575.1 Nicotiana noctiflora
AGAAGTGTACCTGAATCACAAAGAAAAATCCAATGAGTCTAGGGAGTCAGGCAGATAAGCACAACAATTGATCCAAACAAGCAATGCAACAGTAGAGGATTTGGATAGCAGTGAGCCAAATAACACAGCAACAGCAAGTATGAATCAGCAAAGCAACAGAAAAACCCAGTCCAACTCGAGCAGAAGAACCCAGCAAAATCAATAGAAACCAGCAAGTCCTAACTCGAAAATTCCAGAAAATCCTATTGCTCTATTGCTATTTTTATCTCTCAAGCTTTTGTATGAATTTCAGCTTAAGTGTATTTTCAGATTTGCTCTCAAAATTGGAACCCCCCTCTTCAGCCCTTTTCTAGTGATATTTATAGTTGTATTGAGGGCTGAAGACTTGGGGAGAAAGTATGGGATTAATCCCACTTCTCCCTCCTCCTAAAACTATGAAATCTACATTTTAGCCCCAATTTCAGTTACCAGATATCCTTCCAGCATGTGCTGGAAGGTTCTAAAGATTCTTTTTATGGGTTTTTACTAGTATGACCTTAGGGGTTTGAGATTTTTACAGATTTCCCATTTTTAGGAGACCATTATACCCCTAAATCTCTGCAAAATTGCAGAAATCAGGAGCATGAATGACTCCATTACCCTCTTAAGTTCTAACTATTTACTATTTTACCTTTTTAATTCCCAATTGTGCCCTTAAGGGCACTGCTTATTTACATAGCTTACCTAGGTTAAGTTTCAGCATCTTTTTCACCTATTTAACTAATAGCCAGCCCTTGCATTAGTATTTAAGGGCCGGCCAGATTTATTTTTAAAGGGATATTTCAATTTTAGCCACTTCTGGATCTATTTCAGTTAATTAACACTAAGTTATTTCAAATTTAGGCTAATTGCAGGCATAGCCTGCTTTATTATTAAAGACAACTCTTTAAAATCTAGCCAGTCTCAAGTTGAGACTTAGCTTTGGCTATTAAAGCCAATCACTGAACATTTGGGCCCAAAACCATTTGCAGGTTTGGCCATTTTCATGTTCAGGGCTCTAAAGAGAGCCTGGGCTAGTCTGCATTTGCAGACATAGCCATTTTGCACAACCAGCCACTTTTAAAGTGCGCTGTGTGTTAGGGCCTTATAGAATAGGTCAACCCTTTGCAAGGTTAACCATTCTTAGGCCAATTATTTAACTTATAGCCTAATTTTGTTCATTTTAAGTTCTATCCTATTTAAAGACTAACCAATTATGAAACCTAGCACTACAGCTATAACCAATCCTCCTAAAGTATGAAAGGCATTAACAGTAATCATCTTAACACAGGGTTGTTGCAAACATAGCCATTTTCACAGAATTGCACACATATTTATGAAATCAGAATCACTCATCTATTAATCAAAACTGAGAGAAAGGGATTGAGTATTGTTGAATTTCAATCAAAGACTTGTTACTCAGATTCCACAACACAATGTGTCAATTAATCATGAAGCAGGTTTAGTCAGAACTACCTTATACTTAGAGGATTTCTGGAAGTCCTAATTATGCTTGACATGTTCTTGACTAAGCACATACAAGTAAACTCATAAAGAAATTTCAGGAGAAAGCATGGCTCTAACAGAATGGAAAAGAATGACAATGATCAGAACCATTAGACCTAAACTTTTCAAAAGCTAAACCTAATCTAACACATGCAAGTGAACAGATAGTAGAAGTGAAGATGAACAGGAAATACATGAAGTGTAGATGAAGAAAAATCCCTAATCTAACATGTAATATGAAGAAGAACAGAATGAGAATCAGAATCATTAGACTAGGTTTCCCAAAGATCGAATCTAAACTAACATGCAAGCTAACAGAAAAGAAGAACGTAAGAGATTATTGAAAACCAATCATCAAAGAAAACATCCCTAGTGTAAACGGGAGATGAAGAAGAATAAAATCAAATGGCTAAACTAGAACCAAAACTAAACATGCAAGTTAAACAGATAAGAAACATAGAAGAGATGTCAAAAACCAACAGGATGAGAAACCCTAATAGAGACAGCAGATGAAGAAAAACAAATGAACATTTCAAAAATCAAAACCAACCACACACACATATCATAAAACATCAAATAATCCTAATTGAAGTCTTGAATCACAAAAATGAAGTGCTAGAACTCAAAATAATTAATAGAAGTCGTTATAGTGCTAATAAAAGGCAGATGCATGAACTTAGCTTAGCGGGGTCTGTCCCCCAAGCTTTCCATTTTCCTCTCTTTATCACTCTCTTCTTCAGACTTCTTTTCCTTTGTTTCTTTTCTTTATTCTCCTTCAAACTCTCAGGTGTATTCCTTGTTTTCTTTTTTTTCGTTTTCTTTCTGATTTTCTTGTTAGGCTTCAAGACGAAGCCTTTAAGGCTTTTTGGTTGCAGAGGGGTGTTTGGGAAGGGTAAAAGATGTGGTCTTGATTGGGGTTGAATTTTGGGGTCGCCGGAGTTAGGTTTCCGGCGACACTCTTTTGGATATTCGAGACGATTGAAGATGATTCGAGGGGTGTGGCTAGTATGGTTGGACAGATCATGGGACGGGGGTTCGAACGGCATTGGTTTGAGGCGGATCTTCGTTGTTTGGTGGTCACCGGCGTAGATTCCGGTGACCGGGATTTATGAAGAACAGGGTGTTTTTTCTGGGTTTTGGGTGGTGATGGGGTGAAGAAGAAAGAGAAGAAGAAGGGAAGGGTAAAAAAGAGCCGGTGACCACCGTGGGGGTGGTGGCCGCCATGGCTGTTGAGGTCTTGAAGAAGATGAAGGTGATGAAGAGAAGTAGAGAGAATCAAGGGCGGCTAGGGTTAGGCGTTGAAGAAATGGCTTGGTCTGTTCAGACCAAAGCCTTATATACTTGAGGCGATTGAGGAGATCGTAGCCGTTCGTTTGATGAGAATCGACGGCTCAGAGACGCGTTACTAAAACGGCACCGTTTCGTCACCAATGAGACCAAGAGTCTCTTCCGTTAGATCATCCGAATGGACGGTTGAGATCACCCTTATCTTAATTAATTTTAAAACCAACTAGCTAATTATTTGGGCCGTTGGATTGAACTTAGATGAACGACTAAGATTGAGTCTTTTATCTCAATTAATTAAATACTCCGCCCATTCTCTCAACCGTTGGATCTATCCTAATGAACGACCGAGATCACTAGGCTTGGGTGTTTGGGCCGTTGACTTGGAATTCTTTTAGCCCAAATGTTATTAAACCCAACTATTTTTTGTATTTTTTCTGATTTTAATTATTTTTATGTATTTTCTTTTATACTTTTTTTTCTTTTTCTTTTATGAAAAATTATAAATCCTAATTTACTAATTACTCTAATTTTCTAATATTTTTTGCAATTTTTCTACTATTTTTTCCTAATTTCTACTACTTAACACTATTTTTGCTAATTTTCTTAAAATCTAACTAATTAAACTAACAAATTAATTACCTAGCCTATTTTTTTTGATTTTCTTCTAATTTCTACTTATTCAAACACAAAAGTATAGCTAATTCCAAACAAATCAAGTAATTGCACTCAAAAATATATTTATTTTAATTTTGGAATTAATTGCTTAGTGCAAAAATCATGTGCTCACAGCTGCCCCTCTTTGCTCGGGAACACGAAGAGTTTTAGTGAAAAGACAAGTGAGCAGTAATGAGAGATTTTTGCACATCGGCACATTCCGTGAAAGCATTTTTGAAAACCTTTTGACCGCGCCCTGCTTTAGAGGTTGCCTACATATCCTGGGCTAAACAGGAATCAGGTTAGTGTAGTTCGGGAAGGTCTGGCAGTTTAAAACTACCAGACTCACTGTTGCATTGACACTGTTGAGACCTGCTGACTTACTCCTTATTACACCGGGGGGGAGAAATGTAAAATGAAGAAGCTATTCTAAGCTATGATTCTACAATTACAATTGTTCCTAATCTAGCTTTTGCTCTTCTCCCCTTTCCGGTGATGCAGAATCTTCTTTTTTTGTTGATCTTTTTTGATGCTGACTCTCTTTTTTTGTTGATTTTTCTTTTCTTGTTGACTCTCTTTTTGTTGATTTTCTTGTTTTTCTTGATCTCGAGCTTAACCTGCTCAAAACAAAACAACAAACTACCTCTTTTTTTCTTTTTTCTGCCCCAGTGTGGGCTTTTAACTGTATAAACCATGATGTGCAAAAATATTCCCGTATTAGAAGGTGGGCACCTAACAGAAATTAAACGTGCAATGCGAATGCAGAAAATATTCCCGTATTAGAAGGTGGGCACCTAACTGAAATTAAACGTGCAATGCAGAATGCAGAAAAATATTCCCGTATTTGAAGGTGGGCACCTAACATAATTTAAACGTGCAATGCGAATGCAGAAAAATATTCCCGTATTTGAAGGTGGGCGCCTAACTGAAATTAAACGTGCAATGCAAATGCAGAAAAGATTCCCTCAGCCTGAGGACTGGGGAGCAGATTTTAAAAGATGTTACCTTCCTCTTTTTGGTATTTTCTTTTTACCAACTTATCTCTTGCCTGTGAATTTCTCCACTTATTCGGCAGACTTTCTCTTTTTGGTATTTTAAATTTTCCACATTGGTCACATTCACTTTAAAGTGATGCGTGACAATTTGTTCCTGCATAAGAAGGTGGGCACCTAACGAAATTTAAACGTGCAATGCGATGCAGAAAAATATTCCCGTATTAGAAGGTGGGCACCTAACGAAATTTAAACGTGCAATGCGATGCGAAAAATATTCCCGTATTAGAAGGTGGGCACCTAACGAAATTTAAACGTGCAATGCGATGCAGAAAATATTCCCGTATTAGAAGGTGGGCACCTAACGGAATTTAAACGTGCAATGCGAATGCAGAAAAGTATTCCCGTATTAGAAGGTGGGCACCTAACGGAATTTAAACGTGCAATGCGAATGCGAGAAAAGTATTCCGTATTAGAAGGTGGGCACCTAACGAGAATTTAAACGTGCAATGCGATGCGAAAAGTATTCCCGTATTAGAAGGTGGGCACCTAACAGAATTTAAACGTGCAATGCGAATGCAGAAAAGTATTCCTGTATTAGAAGGTGGGCACCTAACAGAAATTAAACGTGCAATGCGAATGGAGAAAAGTATTCCCGTATTAGAAGGTGGGCACCTAACAGAAATTAAACGTGCAATGCGAATGCAGAAAAATATTCCCGTATTAGAAGGTGGGCACCTAACGAAATTTAAACGTGCAATGCGATGCAGAAAATATTCCCGTATTAGAAGGTGGGCACCTAACAGAATTTAAACGTGCAATGCGATGCAGAAAAGTATTCCCGTATTAGAAGGTGGGCACCTAACAGAATTTAAACGTGCAATGCGAATGCAGAAAAATATTCCCGTATTAGAAGGTGGGCACCTAACAGAATTTAAACGTGCAATGCGATGCAGAAATATTCCCGCAGCCTGAGGACTGGGGAGTGGATTTTAAAAGATGTTACCTTCCTCTTTTTGGTATTTTCTTTTTACCAACTTATCTCTTGCCTGTGAATTTCTCCACTTATTCGGCGGACTTTCTCTTTTTGGTATTTTAAATTTTCCACATTGGTCACATTCACTTTAAAGTGATTAGTGACAATTTGTTCCTGCATGAAACAAAATTTATTAGATATAAACTGCTGGCAACTGGCATCTGCCGTCCCCACTTCTTATTGCTTCCTTTGTTTTTGCTTTCTCATGTTGCATGACTTTCGACTTCTTGTCCCTTGCAGACTCTTTTTGTATTTTTCTCATTTCTCCATTTTTGTTTTGTTTTCTTTTTCTTTGGCCATGTTTGCCAAGCTTATTTATTCCCTTCCCCAATCTTCTATCCTTTCTGATCCAGTGTTGTTTCGGCTTCCGTTATCAGGAGCCGGTAGTTAGCTCTCAAAAGGTAAACAATGAAATGCAGAAAAAATGAAAGAAGGTAAGGGTGTTTTTGGAGAGATGATAGAACTTATCTGGGTATTTTTTGGCTGATTCCGCTGACCATGCCATGTATTTAAACTCCGACCCAGTTCGTTCCAATCATTATTCTGACTCCGAATTATCTTCAACCCAAGCCGATACTATTTTTGTTGCCTTTTCTCTTTTCCTGGTAATCCTTACGATCGCCCTACGGTGCCTCGAAAGGTTTTCACCAATAGGACTCTCTCATTTATTCTCTCAACCTCACAATCGCCTCACAGTGCCAGTTAAGGTTTTCACTGATGAGACTCTCTCATTTTATTTCTCTCAAACTCACAATCGCCTCACAGAGTGCCGGCTAAGGTTTTCACTGATGAGACTCTCTCATTTTTTATTTTTTCCATTTTTTCCTTTTTGTATTTTGTTTTCTGTACCACGGGTATTATCCGATGCTTCGCTCCTCCTTCGTTGTATTTGTTATCATTTCAAAATTGATCGGAAGGTCTTTCTTTGGACTGTAACGTGGCTTTTGGGTGGGTTAAGAAAGAAAGATATAAAGGCTCAAAATTTCAACGAGGGTTAAAAATATTTACAACTCTCGGAATTATTAAACATAACTTCTGCCCAGTTTCAATATGTGGGGAATTTTGGATTTTTTCTTTTGTTGTGACTGAACCTCAGAGAGGCTGCCTACGTACCCTTTCGGGATCAAGTCGGACGTAGTTCATCCAACTTCATAAGTTAGATGGATTTCTTTTTGACTTTTTCCCGATTTCTTTGTCTTTTTCTCTTTTTTTTTTTCATTTCATTTTTTTTTTCTTCATTTTTCATTCTGGCAATTTCGATCTTATTGCACTAGAGCGATTCTGAGAGAGGGATATGAAAGAATTCATTCATTAAGGCTCAAAGGGGTTATCAATGGATAAAGTGTTTGGATAGAGAATAAAATGCCTTCGTCATTTCAATTCCAAAATCACAACAAAATACAAAACATATAATTGAAAAGGAATCATACATAGTATCTTTTGACCGCATATGAATTGATAGCAGTCTCTACGCACTTTCCTTCAACATCTGTTAAATATAATGCTCCATTGGACAACACCCGTGATACCACGAACGGTCCCTGCCAATTTGGCGCAAACTTGCCTTTTGCCTCGGCCCAATGTGGTAAGATACGCCTCAATACCAGTTGTCCGACTTCAAACTTTCGAGGTCGTATCTTCTTATTATATGCTCCGGCCATTCTTCGTTGATACAACTGCCCATGGCAGACTGCGGCCAACCTCTTCTCATCAATCAAATTCAACTGTTCTAACCGGGCCTTTACCCATTCATCGTCATCTATCTCGGATTCGGCTATAATTCGCAATGACGGTATTTCTATTTCTGCGGGTATAACGGCCTCTGTTCCATACACCAGGGTATAAGGTGTGGTTCCGATAGAAGTACGTACCGTCGTGCGGTAACCCATGAGAGCAAAGGGTAACTTTTCATGCCACTGCCTGGATCCCTCCACCATTTTTCGGAGAATCTTCTTGATATTCTTGTTAGCCGCCTCTACTGCTCCATTCGCCTTTGGCCTGTAAGGTGTGGAATTGCGGTGCGTGATCTTAAACCTTTCACAAACTTCCGCCATGAGATGACTGTTTAAATTGGCTCCATTGTCCGTGATAATCACCTTGGGGATTCCAAATCGGCATATAATATTCTCATGCACAAAATCCACCACCGCTTTCTTCGTCACTGCCTTGAATGTCTTAGCTTCAACCCACTTGGTGAAATAATCAATTGCAACTAGAATGAACTTGTGCCCATTAGAAGCGGCTGGATCTATTGGGCCGATGACATCCATGCCCCAAGCAACAAAAGGGCCAAGGTGCTGACATTGTGTGCAACTCGTAAGGCGGAGAATGGATCAGATCCCCATGTACCTGGCATTGATGGCATTTCTTTACGTACCTGATACAATCACGCTCCATAGTGAGCCAGTAGTACCCGGCTCTCAAAATCTTCTTTGCTAAAACATATCCGCTCATGTGGGGTCCGCATACTCCGGCATGTACTTCAATCATGATTTCATCTGCTTGTTGTGCATCTACACACCGCAATAAACCCAGATCTGGTGTTCTTTTGTATACCACTCCTCCACTGAGGAAAAATCCATTGGCTAGACGCATGATGGCTCTCTTCTGGTCTCCAGTGGCTTGCTCCGGGTATTTGCCAGCTTTCAAGTATTCTCTAATATCATGATACAACGGCTCTCCATCTGACTCTTCTTCCACAGCGAAGCAATAAGCATTCTGATCTCGGACTTGGATCTGGAGTGGATCTATATATGTCTTGTCCGGATGATGCAACATAGAGGACAATGTGGCCAAAGCATCTGCAATCTCATTGTGCATTCTTGGGATGTGCTTGAACTCTATAGACTGGAATCTTTGAGACAACTCGTGCAAACAATACCGATATGGTATCAATTTCAAATCTCGTGTCTCCCATTCCCCTTGAATTTGGTGTACCAAGAGATCCGAGTCACCCATGACCAAAATCTCTTGAATACCCATGTCAATTGCCATCCTTAATCCCAAGATGCACGCCTCGTATTCGGCCATATTGTTGGTACAGAAAAATCGAAGCTGAGCTGTGACGGGATAGTGTTGACCCGTACTTGAAATGAGTACCGCTCCGATACCAACGCCCTTGTTGTTGACGGCTCCGTCAAAGTACATTTTCCATCCTGGTCTCTCATCTTGCTCCATCTCCTCGACAAGCATTGCCTCTTCATCCGGAAAGTATGTTTTCAATGGTTCATATTCATCATCCACCGGATTCTCGGCTAAGTGGTCTGCAATAGCTTGTGCCTTCATTGCCGTACGAGTTACATAGACAATGTCAAATTCTGTGAGCAGAATCTGCCATTTGGCCAGTCTTCCCGTAGGCATAGGCTTCTGAAATATATACTTGAGAGGATCCAGTCGTGATATCAAGTATGTGGTATATGCTGACAAATAATGCTTTAGCTTCTGAGCTACCCAAATCAATGCACGACAAGTTCTTTCCAGTTGGGTATACTTCACCTCGTAGGATGTAAACTTTTTGCTGAGGTAGTAGATGGCTTGTTCTTTCTTGCCTGTCTCGTCATGTTGACCCAGTACACAGCCGAAAGAGTTATCCAGCACTGTCAGATACAAAATCAGAGGTCGCCCCGGCTCTGGAGGAACTAATACTGGAGGATTGGCCAAATATTCCTTAATCTTGTCGAAGGCTTCATGACACTCGTCGGTCCATTTCACTGCTGCATCTTTCTTCAACAACTTGAAGATCGGCTCGCATGTTGATGTCAATTGAGCAATGAACCGACTAATGTAATTCAACCTTCCTAGTAAGCTCATGACCTCCTTCTTGTTCTTCGGCGGAGGTAGACTTTGAATAGCCTTGATCTTTGATGGATCCAGTTCAATACCTCGCCGACTCACAATAAACCCCAGTAGTTTCCCTGAAGGTACTCCAAAAGCACACTTCGCCGGATTGAGCTTTAGATTGTACCTCCGGAGTCTTTGGAAAAACTTCCTCAAATCTCTCACATGATCAGGTTGTTTTCTGGACTTTATGATGACATCGTCCACATATACTTCAATTTCTCGATGCATCATATCGTGAAACATTGTGGTCATTGCCCTCATGTAAGTTGCCCCGGCATTCTTCAATCCAAACGGCATTACTCTGTAACAGTATGTTCCCCAAGGTGTAATGAAGGCAGTTTTCTCGGCATCTTCTTCGTCCATAAGGATCTGGTGATATCCAGCATAACAATCCACAAACGAACCGATCTCATGCTTGGCGCAATTGTCGATCAATATGTGAATGTTTGGCAATGGGAAGTCATCCTTCGGACTGGCTTTGTTGAGGTCTCTATAGTCTACACACACTCTGGTTTTGCCATCTTTCTTCGGGACCGGCACAACATTTGCCAACCAGGTGGGGTATTTGGTAACTCTTATGACCTTTGCCTCAAACTGCTTATTCACCTCTTCTTTTATCTTCACGCTAATGTCCGTTTTGAATTTCCTCAGCTTTTGTTTTACCGGCCGGCATTCAGAGTAGATAGGCAACTTGTGTACCACCAAATCTGTGCTAAGCCCGGGCATGTCATCATAGGACCAGGCAAAGATGTCCTTAAATTCATGTAACAACCTTATCAATTCATCCATGAGGGGCGCCTCCAAATGCACACTAATCTTTGTTTCTCGGACATCATCTTCGCTCCCCAAATTTACAGATTCCGTATCACTTAGATTCGGTTTGGGTTTTTCCTCGTATTGTTTCATGTCCTTACTTATTTCCTCCAGGGCTTCCTCATCCTCACATTCTATTTCACTATCTTCCTCGATTTCTTGTATAGTAACGTGATTGTCAGAACTGGGTCTAGAATCCTTCACGCATGACATGGCATTGGAATCAACACATGCAAAACTGTACCAAAGGAAAAATAAAGAAAAATAAGGCAAAAGTGAAGAAAAAGGGAGACTGCATTTCATTGATAAAAGAGTGAACAATGTTCGGGATACATGGTGATTTTCTTTTCATGAGGGGAATGGGAAAACTATAAAAATAACAACTTTCGGGAAAGCAATGATGAAATTTTGAGCTAACTACCAAGACTCCTTCCTGATAGGGAAAGGAGTAGCTTCCCAATTGTTCAATGTGATTCCAGGTCCCACAAATTGCACGTCCATTTTGCTCGTGCCTTCCCCTGCTTCAATCGTATTCACCTCCCAAAACATTTTCTCAAAACCAAGCATTTCTTCATCAAGTTGGGTCTCAATGCACTTTGTTGCAGCAGATGGTTGATATTTTGTACCAGGCCCGATGAAGGTGTCGGATAATTTGGGTATGGGTTTGGGCAAGGTCCAGTTCTTTTTGGCTTTAGAGGCTCTTTGGATGTCGGCAAAGGTGGGTTTGAACCCTAAGCCGAATGTACCTTTATTCTCCGGAAGCTGAACTGGTTGAATGACCCCCTGCAGTGTTTTGCCTAATCCCCTCCCGGTGCAAATCCGTTTCTCAGCATTTCTCTGGCCACCATCACCGCAGTTGGTGCCATCATAGGGGTTGGTAACTTTTCTCCTTCAGCAATTCTGTTCACTACTATAGCATCCGTCACTTGGTAGACCCAAGGACCTCTATCCCCATCAGTATCATCAAAAGGTGCTACCACATTACAAGCATTTTCCTCCCCGTGTACGACAATCTCTTGTTGTTCCCACTCAAACTTGACCATCTGGTGTAGAGAAGATGGTACTGCCTTAGCCGCATGAATCCAGGGTCGACCTAACAACAAGTTATACGACACGGCAATGTCGAGCACCTGGAACTCCATAGTAAAATCAACGGGACCGATGGTCACTTCCAAAATAATATCTCCCAACGTGTTTTTACCTCCGCCGTCAAACCCTCTCACGTTGATACTGTTCTTCCGGATTCTGTCCGGGCTGATATTCAGCTTCCCTAAAGTTGACAGCGGGCAAATGTTAGCGCTCGATCCGTTGTCGATCAATACCCTGGTCACTACTGACTCTTCACTCTTTACCGTAAGGTACAATGCCTTATTGTGCTCAGTTCCCTCCATCGGCAGCTCCTTATCAGAGAACGTAATCCTATTAGACTCGAAAATTTTGCTGGTAATCTTCTCCAAGTGACACACTGAAATTTTTTCCGGAACATGAGCCTCATTTAGAATCTTCATAAGAGCACTCCGGTGTTCTTCTGAATGTATCAGCAAGGATAGCAAAGAAATCTGGGCAGGGGTCTTTCTTAACTGCTCAACCACTGAGTACTCTTGTGACTTCATTTTCTTAAGGAATTCTTCTGCTTCCTCCTCCGACATTGGCTTCTTCAATTGACTTTCTTTTACCGTCTTCATCCTTCTCAGTTCCTCTGGAGCAAAACACCTTCCAGATCGGGTGAGTCCATGCGTTTCATTAATTTCACCAGAAATCTCTTTTCCCTTGTAAACTATTGCTACCTTGTTATAGTTCCAAGGTACAGTCTTTGTACTCACCACTGGCATTTGTACTACTGGTTTTATGATTACTGGCTCTGCACTTGCGCCTTTCACGGTCACGATCGTCTTTGCGCCCGGCACTACCACTTTTAAACCTCCCACCACTACTGGCTTTGGTTTCTCAACAATCGCTTTCTCCTTCACAACTTCCTTTTCTAACTTGCCACTCGACTTTATCATCATCACGGCCTGAGATGGTTTTTGACTGCCATCACCCTGCACCAATTCTATCATATGTGTTTCGTGGTGATTTGGCAGCGGATTCTGGGTAATGTTTGGGGCTTCGGGAGCCTGTACTTCGACTTTCCTCTCATCAATGAGATCTTGAATGGCATTCTTCAATTGCCAACACTTTTCGGTATCGTGGCCCAATGTTCCCGAACAGTATTCACATCTAACAGAAGAATCAAGATTTTTCGGGGGTGGGTTTGGAACTTTTGGTGCGACTGGTCTTAACATCCCCAACTCTTTCAACCTATGATAAAGGCTGGTATATGATTCTCCGAGAGGGGTGAATGTTTTTCTTGCTTTGTTTCTCCAATCAGCGTCCGGCCTGGGTCTATTCTGGTTTCGGTAAGGTTTAGGGGTTGGGTATGTGTTCTGGGTGTGGTACACATTGTGTGGAGCTTGAGCTCTCCACACATGGGGTGGTGGTGGTGGGTAGGCTTGGGCTTGTGGGTGGTGGTAATGTGGGACTGTTGGTGGGTATGGTGGTGGTGGTGGGTTATATGGGCTTGGTGTGTTGTATGGGTTTGGCGGATAAGATGGTGGTGGTGGATTATATGGAGTTGCTGGGCTTGGTGGGTGTTGGCGGTAGGGTCTTGGTGGGTTATAATGTGGGTTGCGACTCCATGACCTACTTTCTACGGTTGCCACTTCTTCTTTCTTCTTCTTTCCCATCACTCCCCCGTTTCCACTCTGTATGGCTTGATTGGTGGCCTTGATAGCCGAAAAACTCATAATTTTGTTTGTCTTCAAACCTTCTTCTACAAAACTCCCCATTTTCACAACTTCGTTAAAACTCTTTCCAATTGCTGACACTAGATGGCCGTAGTATGTTGGCTCCAGAGCCTGTAGAAAACAATCCACCATCTCCCCTTCTTTCATGGGTGGATCCACTCTAGCGGCCTGTTCCCTCCATCTAAAACCGTATTCCCTAAAGCTTTCTCCCGGCTTCTTCTCCATCTTGGTAAGGGATAACCTGTCGGGTATGATCTCCAAATTGTACTGAAAGTGACTAGCGAAAGCTTGTGCTAAGTCATCCCAGACGAACCACCTTGTATGGTCCTGTCGGGTGTACCATTCCAGAGCTGATCCACTCAAACTTTGGCCGAAGTACGCCATCAACAATTCATCTCTACCTCCCGCGCCTCTCATCTTGCTACAGTATCCTCTGAGATGAGCTACCGGATCCCCGTGTCCGCTATACATGTCGAACTTTGGCAACTTGAATCCCACGGGAAGCTGCACCTCGGGGAACAAACACAGGTCTTTGTAGGCTACACTTACTTGCCCTCCCAGTCCTTGCATATTGCGGAAAGCATTCTCAAGACTTTTCACTTTCCGAGCCATCTCTTCCTGCCCGGCACTTGCTTCCATCATCGGAGCATGAGACTCGTGTTGTCTGAAAGTCGGCTCCGGAGGGTAGTAGTGAGGATCCTGGATATGAAACATCGGTTCACTAGAGGATTTGTGGATAACAGCGGGCGGAGGTGCCACATATACAGGAGCAACTTGTGGTATATGAGGTGGTGCTTGCTTGGCTGGAGGTGGTGGTATCTAGGAGGTGGAAGCATAGTAGTGAGGGTAATCGGGGTAGGTGGAGGACGAGTTCATTGTTGGTGGCTCAGGGTTAGGATTGGCTGGAGGGACATATGCAGGGTTAGCAGGGTAGGCTGGTAGTGGTTGACCTCTAGACCAAGCCTGGTACATTTCGGCCATCTGCTGTCTCAGCTTGTACATTTCTTCCTTCATCCCTGCCACATCCACGATCTCTTCTTCGTGAGCGGGGTCCACAATAGTTGCCTCGATTTCCTGGGACACAGCCTTTGTCATCTTTTTGTATCTGGTGTTGTATGGGTGGGTAGCCAGAATGCCAGTTGCCTAGAGAATCCGGACTCACAAACATCAACACTCGTTAGTTGTTAGCGCATAAATGACTTGCAACGACTTTAAAAAAAACAAACACATTTCCTCGAGTCGTTATGCATCATCCCGGCCGCTGCTCACTTGGACCAATCACCTTTTTCTTTTTCCGCTCTTTTGTTTTCTTTCTTTCTTTTCTTCTTTTCTTTTCTTTTCTCTTTTGCTTTTTCTCTTTTCTTGCTTTTTTTTTCTTTTTTTTTTGCTTTTTTTTTTCTTTTCTTGCTTTTTCTTTTCTCTCTTTTTCCTTGTCGTTTTCATAATTACGTTCCTATTTATTTGCCTAGCGGATTTAAAGGAAATGACATAAAGCAAAAGAATTGGTAACAACACTTGTTTTCTCATTGATAATTCAAAACATTGATTACAAAGTGATGTTTTTAAAAAGAAAAATAAAAGATGATGCATGACCTAAGAGTACATTAATGCACCTAGTGCCCGCGAGGCATCGTTCGGCCTTGCCGCGGGCCTATATGCTAATCCCCTTTGAAGCCTATCTAGGTCGGCCATGACTTGTTGTACAAAAAACTTCACTGCAGATACAAAAGTCCTCCGAGACATATCTTCGCAAAGCTGAGTCTTCCGGGTGATGTATTGGGCGATGCGAACAATCTTTTCTCTGATGACCCCTTTTTCTTGCAATAACCGGCTTATTTGTTGAGTGCGAGCATCCAAGGTATGTTGGTTGTCCTTTTGCACTTGTTGCGGCTCCAATTCTAATCTAGCCATAGTTGTGTAGCAGTGCTCTCTTTCTTCTTCAAGATCTTTGATAATCTTGTTACTCTTGACTGTGGCTGAGATTATTTTCTTTCTAAGTTGAGCTACTTCAACATCGTGCTTGTCTTGTAGCTGCCGAACCAACTTGGCTCTTTCATCGGCGTCTCTGTCCATTTGCTTCCGAGCCTTGACTAACTCTTTTTCAGCTACGTCCAAATCAAAGCTATAGTCATTTACTTTCCGTCGGAGAATCTCAATTAACTTTTCATCTCGGGCTGAACGAACTGGGGTCTCGGATGCAATTTTCATTTGAGCTATTTGAGCCTTCAACATATCATTTTCTTTCTTCAGTTGTTTCTTTTCCACTTCATCGGATGCTGCTTGCAAGCCACTCTCGAAATGAAGATTTCTCAGTTTATCCTCCAACAGACTGATTTTGGCCTTGTATTCCTTTTCCTTGGCCACCCATTTCCTGATTTTCCTCGGATTGCTCTATCAGGTCTTGCAAGTGAGGTCTCTTTGAAAGACGTTCGTGTTCAACCCCTCGTCGGTACCATGTGGAGTATCCGGGTGATATCTCCCCCTTTGCTCTATTCGGCGCACAAGTATCAATCTTCAAATTTTGGCACTCGTTCCAGATTTGCCGGATTTTTGCTTCCGGGAATTGCCCGTCCGGACCAATCTCCACGGCTTGCACACTGAGATCCCCGTCTCTCGGAATAATCTGACACCGACCCAACTGTCGCAGGGCTCTGTATGGGGCATAGGGTTGTATACTCTTCAAACCCGTGATCAAAAACGGCGATCCCTCCGTTGGCATGTATATCACCTCGTCAAGAGGTAACCAGTCATACGTCCAATCAATTTGACCGTCAGTTAGTGATCGAAGATACACAATCCAACCTTGGACTCCTTCAGGCAATTTTACTTCCTTTGTCCTCGTATTGAACTCTTCCAAACATGTCCGTTCGGCCGAACCATAGCTTGAGTACGAAGGATGGTGGCATAGATGCTCGATTAGCCAGATTTGCAAGATCAAGTTACACCCTTCGAAGAAGCTAGCCCCTGCTTTGCACGCAGTCAGAGCACGATAGATATCCGCAACAATCATCGGGGCCAGAGTACAGTTATCTTGTACTATCAGTGTGGTAGCTACTCCGGCAACTTTTATATTGATATGTCCATCTTTCCTCGGGAATACAACAACTCCGAGAAATGCCACCAAAAATGCGAACCTCCGGTGTTCCTCCCATTTCGCTCGGTTGGACTTACAGCATAATTTGTTGGTAAGATCATTGAAACCCCCAACGTGTCCAAACCTATTGTAGATGAAGCTTAAAGAACAAAACCCGTCGGCCAGATCTTCATTATGAACATTCCGGGCAATTTTCAAAGAGTCGAGGAAGCGATGTACTGTCACCGTCCTCGGAGATACCGGGTATTTTCCTTTCAGCGGAACCTCGGTCTTCCCAATGTAAAAGGCAATCTCCTCCAAAGTTGGGGTAAGTTCAAAATCCGGGAAATGAAATACGTTGTGTGCCGAATCCCAAAACGTGACCAACGCTCTAACCACATCACCTCGAGGAACCATGTCTAGTAAACCCGTAAGGCCTTTTAAGTACTTTTTGACCCGGTCTTGACCATCGGATCCCATGTCCTGCCACCATAATCTCAGCTCCAAGGGGATTTTATTTAGGGAAAAGTGTTCATTCATCATCGTGCTCGTCCTGCACATTTATTAAGGTGATTTTATTTAGAAGAAAGAAAAAATCTTTTTCAATGCAAGTTTTCAATTTTTGAAGGAAAGAAAAGAAAAATGATTTTCGAAGTGGCCATTTTTGCAAAAACAACCTTCCGTCGTCCTTTCGGAACATTCGGCAATTTCCAAAAATAGCAATCACCTCGATTATTTGAAAAGAAAATCTTTTTTGGTCTTTTTCTAAAAGTGTGGTTGGACCCGTTTAAGGGTTGCCTACGTATCCCACCTAATGGCGAGAATCAAACCTGCGTAGTTCGGTCAGATTAATTGACCAATTATTTCAAAAAATGTTCCACCTATTTTTTTCAAATTTTCAAATTTTCCATGTACCTATTTTCTATAAATCATTATTTTCCTCTCTCTTCTTTTTTTCTTTTTCAACAATTTTTCTATCCTCGGGATTTCCGCCGGTCCGCATAACGATCAAGGACAATAAAATGCAACACATAGCATGCTCGGTCTTTTCAATACCGGGTCACCTGTCCTAGACGGACCCAACCCCTGTGTTGAGTCCCCTAAGTCAAATATGATGCAAATAATCGTCCTAGACCTATGTTCAAAAAATTTTACGGTTTCATAGAGTGCTAGACCGTGTACCCGAGCGGACAACTCGAATCGAGGAGGGGGCTACGTACCGGTGACCCGCGGAGTCAATCGGCTTTGTAACTTATCCGGCCTCTGTTTTCTTAATTTAAGGTGACTTTAACGGAAAGGGGAGTCTCAACCAGTAAGCACATCCCCGGGGAGAAGAGAGAAGGGTTTTCGGCACAATTTTATATACGGTTCACATAATATCAAAGCGATAAAGCACATAGCATGTTGTTCAAATCACATAATGAAGTCAAATAAAAACGCGAACGGCAGTTCTAAGGAGCTCGAGTTCTTAAACCCTGAAACCGGAGTTCAGGGTTGGATCCCCAGCAGAGTCGCCAGAGCTGTCACACCTCCCTTTTTACTACCCCACAACACTTAAAGCGTATAAATACACTTGTAGGGTATACCCCGACGCTCAATTACCCAATACGGATAAAATAACGTAAGGGAAGGAGTTTTTCCAATTTAAGGACAATCGGTTCAGGATTTTATTAGAGATAAATCAGAGTCGCCACTTGGGAATGACAATGGTGTCCCAAGTCACCGGTTAATCCCGAATCCGAGGAATTTTGACTCTTATAAATGTCTGCGAAGCAGAGATCCGGATAAGGAACTCTGTTAATCCGGGAGAAGGTGTTAGGCACTCCCGGATTCCGTGGTTTTAGCACGGTCGCTCCACTGTCGTTCTTGACTTTTGTTTGACTCAATTATAAGTTTTAACAACATAATGTGCTTTTACGTTAAATATTATTTTTTAGGAATTTGCGGTATCGCGAAAACACGCCTCGAGTCATACCGCAACCCAGTACGCCTATGACTTTTGGTGTATTTCAGCTTTACCGAGATTTGGATTTGAGTCGCACCAAGTGCACACTCGTTCATAGGAAAGTATATTAAAATCGTGCCCTAAGATAGTCTATCGGCTTTTAACTTTGGGAGAGGCTATGGAATTCGCTATTAGCCTCTCCGATTCTACCATATTATCTTATTACTAAATGGGGGCCCCGTTGTTATTCGGGCGAGGCTCGTCCCAATTTAATTTATTAAAGTCCAATCCTATTTTGTGTATACTACATTTGCTATATTGTTTTTGCCTTAGCCGATTTTGTATCATTAAACCTTCCAGGCCCGTCGAAATTTGTTATTGGGCCTGGTCTTCTTCTTCAGTCACTTAGCCAGCTTTCAATCTGCCCAGTCAATAAAGGCCCAAGACATCGCTGGGTTCCCGTGTATCAACCCAGTCGGTTTTATATTATAGTGCAGGCCCATATTGTGAGTTAGGCCCAAACCAACAATAACAGAGAAAAACAAAGAATACACATATTTGAACTCAAAGAAAGAATCAAATTTCATTTTTTATTTATCAATTAAAGAGAAAAGTCGTAATACAAATTGTGACTGATAACTTCAAATAAAACTATCCACTAACAGGAGAATTACCAGACTATTTCTGTTTTTGATTTTTCAACAAAAGAACCTATACTAACCAGTGGATTAATTACTAGCTGAGATCAGTGAGTTATTTAACTACATCTATAGACGAAAAGGTATGAGTTACTTATAACTATACTATTTTGCTACTAACTCATCATATGAATCAAACTTATGTAGCATTCTCAAAGCCGGTTCTATTCTAGTTGTTATTTCATGCGATCGTTTCCTCCTTTGATTATTCACATCTGGACTTAGGCCTTTAACACTAACCACACGAGCAGAATTTAAATAGTCCAATTACTCAGTTGCAATAACCCCTAAATATCTACATCTAATTGATCCAAGATTTATACACATTTATACTACTGATTTTATTATGACTTTAGCTCAATATAGTGTACTTAACTCAATCGTGAATGAATCATAGCTTGAACTAACATTTTTCTTTCAAAATTTATTTATACCTAAATGCAGATCCTTAAGATGTGATTAACTATACGGTCGTGATTTGCGAAATTACTGTGAAATGGTGATTACTGGTTTTGCTAGTATTGTTAACTAACTTATATTTTAAGAGTTTTTACCTAATTAACTATGTGAAGTGCTGATTACTACTACTACTATACTACTGCTATTACTAAGCTATTACATCTCTTGTGTTTATGTTTTCTCTGCTATCTACTGTAATGCACTATAAATCTAAAATAAATTACAACAGAAGACAATAGCAGTAGTTCAAATCTTCATTTTTCAGCTCAGAAACTCCTTGCCATTACAACTTCAAATTGAAAAGGAAATGTACCTGAGTCAATAAAACGAAACCGATGAGTTCTAAAGGATGAGGAGAAGTAGTAACCACAGCAAAATCAAAACAGCTAATGCAACAGTGATCGAGGATCCAAAGAAGCAATAACCATAGCAAAATGATAGATAACCCGGCAACACCACAAGAGTAACAGTCCAGGCAAATGACCGAACAAAGAAGACCGATGAACCAGCTTGAAATCTCTACTCGAAAATTCCCAGAAATGCTTCTGCTATCTTCCTATCTTTTGTTCTGAAATTTTGTATCAATCTTAGCTTAAGTGTATTTCCAGATTTTCTCAGAATTGGAACCCCCTTTTCAGCCCTTTTCTATAGGTATTTATATTTGAGGTAAGGGCTGATGACTTGGGGAGAAAGTATGGGATTAATCCCACTTCTCCCCCTCCTAAAATTATGAATTTGCACTTTAGCCCCAATTTCTGTTAACAGAAATCCTTCCAGCATGTGTTGGAAGGTTCTAAAGATTCCTTTTAGGGGTTTTTACTAGTATGACCTTAGGGGTTTGAGATTTTTACAGATTTCCCTTTTTAGGGAGACTATTATACCCTTTAATCTCTGCAAAATTGCAGAAATCAGGGGTACAAAGGACTCCCTTACCCTCTTAGGTTCTAACTATTTACTATTTCACCTTTTTAATTCCCAATTGTGTCCCTAAGGGCACTGTTTATTTACTAGCTTACCTAGGTTAAATTTCAGCAACCTTTGAACCTATTTAACTAATAGCCAGCCCTGGCATTAGTATTTAAGGGCTGGCCAGATTTATTTTAAGGGACTATTTCAATTTTAGCCACTTCTGGATCTATTTCAGTTAATTAACACTAAGTTATTTCAAATTTAAGCTAATTGCAGGCACAGCCTGCTTTATTATTAAAACAACTCTTTAAAATCTAGCCAGTCTCAAGTTGAGACTTAGCTTTGGCTATTAAAGCCAATCACTGAACATTTGGGCCCAAAACCATTTGCAGGTTTGGCCATTTTATGCTCAGGGCTCTAAAGAGAGCCTGGGCTAGTCTGCATTTGCAGACATAGCCCCTTTTGCACAACCAGCCACTTTTAAAAGTGGGTTGTGTGTTAGGGCTTTATAGAATAGGTCAACCCTTTGCAAGGTTGACCATTCTTAAGCCAATTATTTAACTTATAGCCTAATTTTTGTGATTTTCAGTTTTAGTCCTATTTCAAAACTAACCACTTTCATGGAACTTAGTACTAACAGCTATAACCAATCCTCCTAAGCATAATAGACATCAACAGTGTTCATACTTAACATCAAACTATTGCAAACTTAGCCATTTCAACATGCAATTGCACACATAAACACATGAAACCAAATATGTTTATCAACTAATCAAAATTCAGAAAAGAAGTTGGATAATGTTGAATTTTAATTAATCAGACTTACAAACTCAATTTCAAGTAGTACAGTGTCAATTAAACATTAAGCAGGCATGAGTTACAATCAATTCCATGTTGAGTGATTCACTGGAAAACCTAAAGCCTACTTAGCATTCATGGACATAGACACACATAAGCATAAACTCTCACAAAATAGCCAACATGGTTCAACTGGACATAAACACAATGGACTTTAACAAGGTAATCATAAGCATGTTAATCGGAAATCATTCTCAAGTACTGACCCTAAAATCATGCTAAGCAAATAGAACGGGTAAAGCTAAGCAGAACAGACTCATGCATGAGAATAACAAGCCAATCCTAATCCTAAACTAATCATGAGAATAGACAGAGGACAAGAATCACTCAATCTAACAGAAGTTGTCTGATATCAACAAGAAACAAGGGCCTAATGCTAACAAATAACGAAGAAGACAACTACATGAGGAGAAACAGAAGTCATGCTGTTTAAGATCAGAAATCACAAATAAAAGGAAAAGCACAAGATAAAAGATAAGTCTTTTGACTTAGTAAAAATGAGCATGGTTTACAGCAGACAGAATCAATCAAAAGACGAACAGAAAGGAACAATTAAAACAAGAAAAGCAGTATGAACAGGATGAACCCTAATACTAAACATGTCTTCTTTCGAATCAGAGAAATAAAGCATAAAGACGAAATGAACATAAACCCTAAAACTAAACAGACGAAGCACAAAGAGATGAAGAAATAAACAAAAGACGACAAGTATCAAATAAAGGAAAGCATGAACAGGTGAAAACAAACAGAACAGAAACCCTAAAATTATCATGCGAGAACAGATAAGACATGTAGCAGAGATTTCAGAAAGCTAACAGAGAAAGAAAAAGAAGATGAAGAAGAATCAGGGATGTCAAGCACCTTAAGACAAGATAACAACCTAATTCGTAGGACAAGCTAACAGAGTATAACAAAGAACAAAATAAAAACAATCAAAGAAGAAAAGCAAGCAGCAAACAAGGCAAGGAGGGGAACTTAGCTTGGCGGGGTCTGTCCCCCAAGCTTCCTATCTCTCTCTTCTCTCTTCTTTTATCAGACTTTACTCTCCTCTTTTGTTTTCTTTTTCTTTATTCGTTCATATCTCTTTTTTTCCAATTTTCTTTCTCTGACTTTCTTCTAAGACTTAAAGACTAAGCCTTTTTGAATTCTGAGTTACAGAGGGGCGTTCAGGAGTGTAAAAGACACGGTCTTTGGGTGGTTCGATTTTGGGGGTCGCCGGAGTTAGGGTTCCGACGACCTTCTCTGGAATATTCGAGACGGCTGGGATAGATTCGAGGGAAGTGAGTGATATAGGGGTGTAGATCAGATGAAAAGGAAGCAATTGGCATTGGTTTGGGAGTGATTCTCATTGTTTGGTGGTCACCGGCAAAGATTCCGGTGACCGGATTTTATGGAGAGGGGTGATTTCACGGTTTTCTCTGGTGTTTAGTGAGTGAACATGACGAAGAAGAGAAGGGAGGTATGAGAAGGGGGCTAAAAGAGGCCGGCGACCACCGTAGGAAGTGGTGGCCGCCATGGCCGGCTAGGTTTGAAGATGGTGAAGACGATGGAGATGAAGGAGAGGGGTTTGGGGCGGCGGTCTCTAGGGTTCACGAAATGAAGACCCTCGTTCAGACCAAAGCCTTTTATAGGCTGGTCATACGAGGTGATCTGGACCGTTCATTGAAGGGAGATCAACGGCTCTGGTGCGCGTTACTTAAACGGCACCGTTTGATTACAAATGAGACCCTAAGCCATCAACCGTTAGATCATTCTAAACGGGCGGTTGAGATTTGATCTCACATTTAATTAATTAAAACTAAACCGCTAATTACCTGGACCGTTGGATTGAACTAGATGAACGGCGGAGATTAAAACCAATTGAAGGATCGGGTGGTCCAATTCACTGGGCTTAGCAGACTGGGCCAATTATCTGGACAATACCTGGCCCAATTTATTATGCCTATGTATTTTTTTGTATTTTTTCCAGATTTTAATCATTTTTATGTATTTCCTTTTATACTTTTTTTTCTTTTTCTTTTATATGGAAAATTATAAAACCTAATTCCCTATTTACTCAAATTTTCTAGTATTTTTTGCAATTTTTCTGCTATTTTTCTCTTATTTTCTCCTACTTAAACTATTTTGCTAATTTTCTTAAAATCTAACTAATTAAACTAACAAATTAATTACTTAGCCTATATTTTTTGATTTTCTTCTAATTTCCACTTATTCAAACACAAAAGTATAGCCAATTTCCAATAAATCAAGTAATTGCACTCAAAAACATTTTTATTTTAATTTTGGAATTAATTGCTCAATGCAAAAATCATTTACACCAATAGGAGAGTCCTAAGCAAGCTTGTATGAGAAGCTAAAACGACGTGGCGTGATTGTACCCATCCCTCCAAATCGGGTGGACCGACGTGCGAGAAGTTTTGACTCATTCAAAAGGTGTGAATACCACTCCAATGCCCTGGGGCACGATGTTGAAAGTTGTCGGGATTTGAAAAGAGAGATAGAAAGAATGATTCAGGAAGGAATAATTGCGGTCCAAGGCAGTGGCATCCAAAACATTGCACAGAATCCTTTACATGCACATAACGGAGCACATTTTGTGGGAATGATGCCCGGTGACGTGGGTGATGAAAATCTTCTTGGGAGGTCAACTGAAGTTGAAGATATTGAAACAGAAAGTGATCTTGGCAACATTAATGCAGAATTCAGTGGCTAGGATGCCATGCTTGTCAATTGGGAAGGCGCTCCGTCTCTTGGAGTTTTGGTAGTATATTTTGGTGTCATCTCTGTTACCCGGGTTATTTCGGGGTTGTAATCCGGACGTTGTCTTGAGAGTCAAAACCCTTCTATCTTTGCTTTGTTTAGTAATAAAAATTGTTTAGTGCCGTCTAGGTTTGTAATTCTAGTCTAGTTTGTTCGTTTTGTTTCAACCCATCAGTTTAGTACAACTCTTTGTTTCCCATCATTCCTAGTCATTCCATTTCTGATCACTTTGCATTTCTTCTCATACTGACTTTAGTAACATGACATGCACATAATTCTAAGCCTGGTTTTTAAAAGTCAATGAAACAATGTTGAAGATGTAATGATACTCGGAAGAAATAAAAACATATTGGAATACTGTGAAGCCGGAATCAAGTGAACATTGGGGAAAGCGTAACATAAAGAAATGCCTTGGAAATGCATCATCAATTCAAAGCCAAAGGCAAAAATACCCCAAAGATAAGGAACCATTCGTGGTATCGAGATTGTTGCCCAATGGCACTGAGAATCGTCAAATACCGAAGGCAAATATGTGAATCGATCGAAAGGTGTTTAAATGTGTAGTTTGTACTTGGTAGGTCTCGAAGATTGGAATGACGAAGGCATTTTATTCGGCTATCTAAACACTTTATCCATTGTTATCCCTTCGAGCCTTATTATATTTTCTTTCATATCCCTCTTTCGGAATCAACAACAAAAATTGAGGATTGAGCGGGGAAATCAAATGGAGAAACAAAAAAAAACAAAAGAAAAGAAAAGAAAAAGGGAGAAAAAGAGAAGAAAAAAAAAAGAAAAAAGAAAAAGAAAAAGAAAAAAAGAAATCGGGAGAAGTCAAGATGCAACAATGAATACGGACGTAGTCTGAACTACGTTTGACTTGATCCCGAAAGGGTACGTAGGCAGCCTCTCTGAGGTTCAGTCACAATAAAGAAAAATCCAAAAAAATCCCCCAAGAAAGAAACTGGGGCAGAAGTTATGGTTGTTGAATAAATAAGATTCCGGAAGTTGTAATCCTTTAACCCACGTTTAAAATAATTTGAGCCTTTTATATCTTTTTTCTATATCCCATCCAAAAGCTTGCATTACAGTCCAAAGGAAGACCTTCCGATCAATCTTCAAGAAATGCCGAGTCAAACAAGCAAAGGTGAATCACATCAAGGGCAACACTCGAGTCCGAACAAAGGAGAATAAAGAATTCAAGATGATGAAAACCACCACGAGACTCCACGATGAGAGAAATCAAAATGAGAGAGTCTTATCGGTGAAAACCCTCACGGGCACCATAAGGCGACAGTGAGTTGAGAGAAAAGAGCAAATGAGAGAGGCTTGATGGTGAAAACCCTATGGGCACTACAAGTCGACTAAGGATCAGATCAAAGAAATGAAGTGTTGTAGACCGGTTTCACGGCAGAACTTGCAACAAGAGTTGAACATCAGATTTGCTACACAAAGAAGGTTGAAGTGCATGTTAAGGTCGCTAGAGTCGGTATTCACATCCGCTAGGTCATTCTTCCGTAGGTTTCTTGTTAGGAATTATGTTTTCCTTTCTTTCTATTCTTCATACCTTGTTTTATCCTCCCTCTTATTGAGTTTGTCTGGTCATAACAAGTATAGAAATGATTCCAAAATTTGCCACCAAGCTTTCCAATTGCACAAGATGGGATTTGGCCAACACGACAATTGTCGTAAGTCAGGAAAAGACAAGGCCAGTGCTTTAAGCCAAAAGAGCAACATGTGCAATGGAGCGGGCAACAATAAAAATGTTTGGGGTTCATGCAAGACGCAAAGGTCGGCAAAGTGCCAACTCGGGGGAAAATATAACAAATGGAAATATGGGAGTGTATTCCGACAAAAGAAAGAGCCAGTCAAGAAACACCCAAGGTTGTCCAGTGAAATCATTGAAGAAATCATAGACTTCAAGATCGAAATTGTGGGATCCGTCAAGAAAGGAACAACATACATGCCGTAAGGAAGGCGGGTTTTGAACAAAGAAAGAATGAAAAGAATAGTCGGTGAACAGGCCAAGCAGTCAAGTGGAAAGTTCAAGGCCACAACCAACCACCACATTTTTAAACGGACGGAGTTTTCTTTGCTTTGAAACAGGAGCAAAAGATATTGTCAAACTGGGGCAAGAAAAATTTTATGTCATCGGATAATCATCCGAAGAGCATGAAGGTGAATACAATTGTTTTTGAAGATGAACAAGGCAAGTTGAAAGGTGAAGGAAACAACTGTTAGAGAATGATAAGATCTTAGTCTGTTGAAACTTTCTCCTAAGACAAAAGTCTTAGTCCGATGAATTTTTCACCTAAGATGAAGTGGATAAAATCTTAGTCTGTTGAATCTTTCTCCCAAGATAAAAGTTTTGGTCTGATGAATTTTTCACCTAAGATAAAGAGATATTGCAATGTGAAAACAAAAGGAAGGCAGAAGCCAATGATAGCAGAAGTTGGAAAAGAAAGAAAGGGCAAAAGCCGAAAAAGAAAGGAAAGATTTTTGAAATTGAAAGACTTAAGAAAGTCTGAATTGCAAATGGACCCAGTCTGATGAATTATCTCCTGGAGTCATAAACTCAGTCCGATGGATAATCCTCCTGAGACCATGCAAATCTTAGTCTGTTGAATCTTTCTCCCAAGATAAAAGTCTTGGTCTGATGAATTTTTCACCTAAGATGAAAAGAAAGAATCTTAGTCTGTTGAAATTTTCTCCTAAGATGAAATCTTAGTCTGATGAATTTTTCACTTAAGATAAAAGTAGAAGTTGGAAAAGGAAATGAAGGCATAATTTGAAACAAAAGGAAGGCAGAAGCCAATGAAAGCAGAAGTTGGAAAAAGGAAACAAAGGCATAATTTCAAAAAGTAGAAGAGTTTGTTGAATGTGAAAGACTTAAGAAAGTCTGAATTGCAAATGGACCCAGTCTGATGAGTTATCTCCTGGAGTCATAAACTCAGTCCGATGGATAATCCTCCTGAGACCATGCAAATGAATAGACCCAGTCCGAAGAGTTATCTCCTGGAGTCATAAACTCAGTCCGATGGATAATCCTCCCGAGATTACATTGAAATGGACATAGTCCAATGAGAATCAAAATCTTAGTCTGTTGAAACTTTCTCCTAAGATTAAATGTCTTAGTCTGATGAATTTTTCACCCAGTAAGAAACAATCTTAGTCTGTTGAATCTTTCTCCCAAGATAAAAGTCTTGGTCTGATGAATTTTTCACCTAAGATAAAGAGATAATGAAATGTGAAGACAAAAGGAAGGCCGAAGTCGATGAAAGTAGAAGTTGGAAAAGGAAATGAAGGCATAATTTGAAACGAAAAGGAAAGGCATAATTTGAAAGGTAAAATCAGAAGTTGGAAAAGAAAGAAAGGTAAGAAGTTGAAAAGAAAGAAAAGTTTGTTGAATTTGAAAGGCTTAAGAAAGTCCGAATTGCAAATGGACCCAGTCTGATGAATTATCTCCTGGAGTCATAAACTCAGTCTGATGGATAATCCTCCTGAGATTACATTGAAATGGACATAGTCCAGTGAGATACAATCTTAGTCTGTTGAAACTTTCTCCTAAGATAAAAGTCTTGGTCTGATGAATTTTTTCACCTAAGATGAAAGGAAAGAATCTTAGTCTGCTGAATCTTTCTCCTAAGATAAAAGTCTTGGTCTGATGAATTTTTCACCTAAGATAAAGAGACAAGTTGTTAAAAGTTACACAGCAGGAGAAAAAAGCAAAAAAAAAAAAAGAGGAAGGCAATAAGAGGCAGGGACGGCAGATGCCAGTTGCCAGCAGTTTATATCTAATAAATTTTGTTTCATGCAGGAACAAATTGTCACTAATCACTTTAAAATGAATGTGACCAATGTGGAAAATAAAAAAAAAAAAAACAAAAACAAAAAGAGGAAGTTCGCCAATAAGTGGAGAAATTCACAGGCAAAAGATAATTGGTAAAAGAAAATACCAAAAAGAGGAAGGTAGCATCCTTTAAAATCCACTCCCCGGTCCTCAGGCTGCGGGAATACTTTTCTGCATTGCATTGCACGTTTAATTTCTGTTAGGTGCCCACCTTCAAATACGGGAATACTTTTCTGCATCGCATTGCACGTTTAATTTCTGTTAGGTGCCCACCTTCGAATACGGGAATACTTTTCTGCATCGCATTGCACGTTTAATTTCTGTTAGGTGCCCACCTTCAAATACGGGAATATTTTTCTGCATCGCATTGCACGTTTAATTTCTGTTAGGTGCCCACCTTCGAATACGGGAATACTTTTCTGCATCGCATTGCACGTTTAATTTTTGTTAGGTGCCCACCTTCAAATACGGGAATACTTTTCTGCATCGCATTGCACGTTTAATTTCTGTTAGGTGCCCACCTTCGAATACGGGAATACTTTTCTGCATCGCATTGCACGTTTAAAATTCTGTTAGGCGCCCACCTTCAAACACGGGAATACATTTATGCAAGTTACGGTTTATATAGCTAAAAGCCCATACTGGGGCAGAAAAGAAAAAAAAAAGGGAAAAGTTTGTTGTCTTTGTTTTGTTTTGAGCAGACTTCAGCTCGAGGACAAGAAGTATCATTGAAAATCCCAAAAAAAAAAAGAGGAAAGCAAGAAAAGAAAATCAACAAAAAAGAGAGTCGGCATCAAAGAAAATCAACAAAAAAGAGAGTCGGCATCACAGAAAATCAAGAAAAAGAGAAGAATAATTTTCAAGCATCAGCAACTAGGAGCCCACCTGAAATCATGGGCACTATATGTCCGGACTTGATCCAAAAGTTGAAAAAGATTGAACCAACACCTGCGGCTAACAAGCATCAAGATTCAGATCAGGGTCCGCATGAAGCACCAACCAACTCAAGATCAAGCTTTAGAAGACTCATAGATAGGAATTTTGTAACTCGTAGCTAATAGGTTTAGTTAGTCTTTCTCAATTTTGATGTAATAACGGGACAACGGACCGGAGCCTCGGACGGAACCTCGACTCTCAACCTCGATACTCTATCACTCCTGAACTACACTAACCTGATTCCTGTTTAGCCCAGGATATGTAGGCAACCTCTGAAGCAGGGTGCGGTCAAAGCTTTTCAAAATGCTTCACAACGGAATACTCGAACGGGTAAAAATCGTTCATAGTTGCTCACTTATCTTTGCACGGAAACTCTTCGTGTTCCCGAGCAAAGAGGGGCAGCTGTGAGCACGTGATTTTTACCCTATATATGAGTTATTCCCATAAATTCAAAATAAATAATTTTTCCTTATTTTTACAATTAATATTAATTAGTTGCATGAAAATACAAAAAAATATGCATTTAATATGCATTTTTGCATTTAGAAAATTAGTTTCACATTTAGTAAGTATTAATTCATTTTAGAACAATGTAAAGAAAAAAATCAAAAAAATCAAATTAAAAATGAGTACAAAAGCAAAAGAAATAAGAAGAAAACAAATAAAGTAGTGCCCGAAATTGGGCTTCTTATTTGAAATACACTTGGCCCAAATCATTTAATTGAGCCTAAACCCCACATATTCTGCCCAAGCCCAACCGACGCCCCAAACCCGACCCATTTTCTTTTTGACAAAATAACAGATCCTTCACACCTTAGAGACACGGATTTTGCGTGTCTGTATCATCTCTTTCATGAAGCTGAAGCCTGAAGGCTATTTAGCAGAAGACGCAGGGGGGATTTTTTGGAGAGAAAATTCAGAGAGAATTTCGAAGAGAAGATTGAGGAAAAATCGAGAGAGAACAGAGGAGGTGAACGAACAAGTCGTTCGTTTAGTTCTGATTTTGAATTAAAATCCTTTCAATTTTATGTCGAATTCAGGTTTCCTTCTGATTTTCATTTTGAATTCCTATCTGTGGGGTTAGTCGAGGCTGAATGCTGTTGGTTCGAGTCCCTATAGCGAGTTGTCGCTGTGTTCGTACAAATTTTTCATTTATGGATTCACGTTTGCTCGCTGACTTTCACATAGTGAAAGATGGCCATGATTTCGTTTTGTTTGTGTAAATTTCTCAAAGGAAAAGTTTAATCGAAGAGAGCTCGTTCTTAGTCTGCTCTATTGATGTTTTTCTATTTCTTCCAATTTTTCATAAATAGCTATTGTTCACGCTAGTTTGCTGCTGTTATTCGCTGATTTGTTTTGTCGAGTTCAATCCGATCCGGTTTTAGTCATCATTGAAGAGTCGAGTCTGTGTCATTGAAGTTTCCGATTTAAGATTGAACATCCGTCATGTGAACACGAGACCTTGTGGATCAGAAAATGCGGCTGTTTGAGTTAGATTTCTGGGCTCGATTTGAAGTTACTATCCGAGGTTCAATCCGGGCAGATTCGCGCTTGGTTCAACTGTGATTGCTCGACGTCGAGGATTTCCAAAAGGGTCAGCTTCCCTGTTTCTTACTGCGCTGCTAGAATTGAGAATCACTGCTACTCGTGGTCGACTATTGTCTGAGGATCTATTCGGCGAGTCAAGTTTAACTAAGCTGCGATTGAAGATTTTGTTGCTGGTTATACTGATAAAATTAGATCGGAGTTTAGAGTTTGGAATGCATCTGGTGGTGCTGATCATTTTTATGTGTACTGTCATTCTCTTGGTCGAAACGCTGCTTCTAAGCATCGAGAATTGCATCATAACATCAGCATTGCGTTGAAATGAGACAGCCACTTCATCAAGGATCGGGGCCAATTGCTTGCAGTGTCCGCACCAAGGGGCATAAAACTCGAGGAGTACATTCTTTGCAGACTTGAAAACCATATCCTGGAGAGTGTCAGCAACCACGACTTTAACAGGCTCAACATTTGGTTTGAGATATTTCTCCCCATCATTTGTCTGTATGATGATTAGAGGTACCTGATCTTCTTTGAGTCCAAAGTACTGGAAGGCACCTTGACTGGCCTCGCCAAAACGAGGAAGTGTTGAACCCTCCAGATGCGAGGTATGGTGTCATTTAACTGCATTACCTTGCAATTTCTGTTGATAAGTGATTTTTATACTACTTGTTGGTGTAAAGCTCTTTTGTAGAATGCTTTTATTAAGGTCTGTGTTGGACATTTTATCTTTCATTAGTCTTTACTGAATTTCAATTTGTGTGCCTAGTGGATTGATTTCTTCTAACACATTATATTTGCTGGAGAAGTATAGATGAGGTATTGTCTGTGAAAGCAATTCTGCGTGCTTCATTTGGTTTCTGACTGGTAACTTATTAATCTATTTTTTTTAGCTGAATTTGTGCTGCCATTGCCTACAAGGACATAACTTTGGCATTAAAAAAATCTTTTGCTGGCTTTTCCAACTGTTTTCCCTGTAGCTGTTGGCAGACAAAAGCGGAAACTTAGCTAATCCTTGCTGATATCAAGCTATTAGTGTTAGGAGTAAATTACAATTGCATTTAGTAAGGACGAGCTTAACATACATATAAGTTGGCTTATGGCGATGCCAAACCTGGCCAATTATTTACGAATGCTCTTTTTCAAGTCTCACGGACTCGTGTCTAGTGGATACAGTTGCTTTTGGGCAAGGCATATGAAGGCAGCAACTTGGAAGTTGATTGGTATAAAATATGTAGATTTGGAAGGACCGTTTAGCAAATTTCACGGTCTTTCCCAAAGTTAATAACACGATGGATTCTTTTAGGCACGACTTTAATAAATTACTTTCCTAAATACGGGTGCGCATTTATGTGACCCAAATCTTACTCTTGGCGAAACTGAAATACATTAAAGTCACAGGCGTACTGGTTGCGGTGTGGCTCGAAATGTGTTTTCGTGACGTCGCAATTCTTCTAAAATTGAAAAGCGGAACATTAAAAGCACATAGTTAAAATATATAGAGAAATCAGATAAAAACAAAAATAGCAGTTGAGCGACCGTGCTAAAACCACGGAATCCGGGAATGCCTAACACCTTCTCCCGGGTTAACAGAATTCCTTATCCAGGTTTCTAGTTTCGCGGACTGTATTACAGAGTCATAAATTTCCTCGGTTCGGGATTAAACCGGTGACTTGGGACACCATTATTTTCCCAAGTGGCGACTCCGAATAATTAAATAAATTGATCCCGTTCCGACTGTCCTTTAAGTGGAAAAACTCCTTCACTGATTATTATTATATCCCTTCTCGGGGAGTAGTACTAAACTTGACCTTACGCGATCGCACACTACACATCGCGATCGCGATGCACAACCAGTCGACCTTACGCGATCGCATCACACCTCCCGCGATCGCGATGAACAAACTTTCCGGCCTCACTCCAATACTCTACGCGATCGCAGTCTCACCCTTGCGATCGCAGAGCTTCCCAGTTTTACCCTACGCGATCGCATGCCCCAGGCTCGCGATCGCGATGAACAAAAATCCCCTGCATTAATTGCAGCAGAAACAGAAGTGCATTTGGCACAAAATGGTCCGTTTGGACCCCCGAATTCATCCCGAGGCCCCCGGGACCCCAACGAAAACCACCAACATACTCCAAAACACGATACAAACTTGTTCCAATCATAAAAACACCATCTTAAACATCAAAATCACCAATTACACACGGATTCAAGCCTAAATTCCTTAAAACTTTCCGAATTACACATTCCATCAAAAACCCGACCAAACGACGTCCGAATGACCTGAAATTTTGCATGCACATCCAAAATCACCTAACGGAGCTACTGCAACTGTCGGAATTCCATTCCGACCCCCGGATCAAAATCTCACCTACCGTTCGGATTTCGCCAAAATTCAACCTTAGCCAATTCAAGCCTATTTCTACACCTGGCCTCCAAATTCAATTCCGATCGCTCCCCTAAGTCACAAATCACCTCCCGGAACTAACCGAATCATCAGAATCCGATTCCGAGCCCTCTAACCAAATAGTCAACTCCGGGTTGACTTTCCTTATTCAAGTTTCCTTCAAAAAGGCTATATGCCTCATTTTCAATCCAAATCACTCCTAACTCACCCGATAGACTCTAACACTGATATAAAAGCATAAAACATGAAATTACAACATAACTGGGTGTATTGCTTGAATGAGTCTATTGCTTCATCTTTACTATTAAGTAAGTAAACATAGCAATATCGAGTACTATCGTCAATAAAAGTTATGAAATACTTCTTTCCACCGCGAGATGGTATTGACTTCATATCACAAATATTTGTGTGAATTAACTCTAAAGGACTTGAATTCCTTTCCACCGACTTATAAGGATGTTTAACATACTTAGATTCCACACATACCTGACATTTTGATTTGTCACATTCAAATTTAGGCAATACTTCCAAATTAATCATTTTCCGTAAGGTTTTATAATTGACATGACCCAAACGTATATGCCATAATTCATTTGACTCTAGTAAGTAAGACGAAGCTGAAATTTTATTATTATTCTCAACAACCCTTACATTCAGCTTGAAAAGGCCCTCAGTGAGGTAACATTTTCCTACAAACATTTCGTTCTTACTTATTACAACCTTATCGGAAACAAAAACACATTTAAAACCATTTTTAACAAGAAGTCCAGTAGAGACTAAATTCTTCCTAATCTCGGGAACATGAAGGACGTTGTTCAAAGTCACCACTTTGTCGAAAGTCATTTTGAGAAATATCTTCCCACATCCTTCAATATTGGCCTTAGAAGCATTTCCCATAGAAATCGTCTCGTCGGGTCCAACAGGAGCATAAGTAGCAAACGCTTCTCTAACAGCACAAACATGGCGAGTGGCTCCAGAATCAATCCACCATTCTTTAGGATTGCCTACCAAGTTGCATTCGGAAAGCATGGCACATAAGTCATCAACATCATCATGCTTTTCAACCATGTTTGCTTGACCCTTCTTCTTGCCTTTCTTCGGAGCACGACACTCCGTAGATTTGTGTCCGAGTTTTCCACAGTTGTAGCAGTTTCCACTGAACCGCTTCTTGCTTGGGTTGTATTTTGGTCCAGAAGCCTTCTTCCTCTTCTTGTTCTTTTCAACAATATTTGCTCCCATTATTGTTGAGTTTCCACGGCCTCTCTTTTCAGCAGCTTTATTGTCCCCTTCGATTCTCAACTGAACAATGAGATCTTCGAGGGACATCTCCTTGCGTTTGTGTTTCAAGTAGTTTTTGAAGTCCTTCCACAAAGGAGGCAACTTCTCAATGATTGCTGCTACCTTGAATGTTTCATTAATAACAAGACCTTCAATGAAATTTTCATTAGTAAAAATACTAAGGTTACTACTTTCAACATCAATATTAATTTGATTTATACCTTCAGCAAGGAGATCGTGAATAATCACTTGCAATTCCTGGACTTGGGTGATAACAGACTTGCTATCTACCATTTTGTAGTCCAAAAACTTTGCAGCAACAAACTTTTTCAACCCAGCATCTTCACTTTTGTATTTCTTTTCAAGCGCAGTCCACAGTTCCTTTGACGTTTCTACGCCACCGTAGACGTTATACAAAGAATCTTCCAACCCGCTTAGAATATAATTCTTGCATAAAAAATCTGAATGCTTCCACGCCTCAACAACGAGAAAGCGTTCAGTTTCTGGAGTTTCGTCGGACAACACAGGAACATCTTCCTCGATGAACTTCTGGAGACTTAGATTAGTCAAATAGAAGAACATCTTTTGTTGCCAGCACTTGAAATCAATCCCGGAAAATTTTTCGGGTTTCTCCGCCGGTGACAATGCTGCCGGAGTCGTTCGGCTTGTTGAGGCATTAGCAGTCACCATTGGAACAGCTTGGTTCTCATTCTCATTAGTCATTTCTGTAAAAGAATGACACAAATATTAAAATCACGTAGATTTTAATAGAGTACAAAACCACAAAGGTTTTACTCTTCCAGAAACAGTAAAAACAAATACATAAATATATTAAATTCCTTAAGCTTGTTATTACAATGTATTTGTAAAATAATTCTGGAAAAATATAAATGAACATAAACAGAATTGAACAATGAAATAACAGAAAATCAATTCGAGCCTACAGAATTCACAGTGTTTCCTTAAGGAATTTAATCCCCGTCTTGTACCCAAGGTTATGGATTATTTCCTCCCAGGATAGAACGAATTACACACTCATGTAGTGGTACTTCAAACCCCAGTGTTTCAACGAACACAAAGTTCGGTAGCAAATCACACTTACTTTTTGCTTTGTTTGATGCTAAAAGTATGCAGAAGAAAGGAGGAGAAACTCAGAAATTCGTAGTGAAATTCTGAGCAGAATAGTGTTGTATTTATAGCCAAAAGTTGAGCTAAAATCTGAAGAGTCTCTTCAGAATGGCTGTTTCTGCAAAACTGCCACAGCATAAATGACATTGCATAAATGGCCATTTACTCAATAATAAAGAGGGAAAATAATATTAATATTCTGTTATGAAAATAAATATTTAATAACATTTCTGTTAATATTTTACTATTAACAAATAAATTGGTCATTAAAATAAATATTTAATAACATTTATGTTAATATTTTACTATTAACAAATAAATTTGGTCCAAAAAGTTAATCAATCAAGATTCTGAAGAACCGATGGTTCTATTGGTGACTCATTCAAAAGAAGCTGGCCGCTTTGACTTTGATTAGCCAATCGAGTGCGGAGGCTCCTAGCTAAGGGTAGCTTGTCTCACCCAGGAGGTGAGAAGAGTTGAGAACAAAGTGGCGAACGGGTGCGTAACGCGTGGGAATCTGCCGAACAGTTCGGGCCAAATCCTGAAGAAAGCTAAAAAGCGCAGAAAGGTGGTACTAAAAAGGGACTGCTACCATTAGTCTAGAAAGAAGATAAGGGGAAGGCCCAACATTTTATATTAGTATAAGAAAGGCGCTAGCTAGCGCCCAACCTATACAAGGGCTTTCCACCTCCATTTGGTCGTGCTGCTATGATGTAATGTGCAGTCGTCCCAAGGCAGCAGGATGTATGGTATAAGGCTCCCTATTTTATCTCTTTTTGTTTTAACGTTGTCAACATCCCGAAAGAAAATTCCTTTGTTAGTGATTTGGCTTTCTATCTTAAAAAAGATAACGAAATTTCGAAGAAGCAGGAAGACGCCGAAAGGTTATGTTAAAAGAGATGGCTATGAGACTAGTGCAAACAATATGTTGAAATAGTAGATTTAGTAGTCTGCTTTCTTTCTCCGGGTATGAACTCCTCCCTTGGAGCGCTCTTGCGCCGAAGATGAACGGGGCTAAGCGATCCTTAGAAGCTGTGGGAGTCGAAAAGTCTTGTACGGTTCCTCAGTCCGGGGGCACTGCAAGAACCCCTATGACCTTCACGAAATTTATTAATCTGAATGAGCAAAAAAAGAGAGCCGAACTCTCTTTGTTTCGGGATCGGAAAGGTCGGCCAATCAGGATCAAAGATGACTGCCTAGTGGCGACGAGCCCACTAGGAAGACCCGCCTTTCAGAAAAAAAAAGATAGAACGAAGGATGAATTTCTCTCAGAATTTATCAATTTGGATGGAGAGGCCAGACAAGCATTGCGGTTCGACAGAGCATTCCTTCTATCTCTCAATGCTTTGGCGACCTCGAAACTAGATTTAGCTGCAGACATCTTGATCATAGCCAGGGTCAGCTCTAGGCTAGCAAGTAGCGAACCTGAGACAAGTTCCTATACTCGATGACCACAAGATGGTTCTACACGGCATCTTGTGTAGAGGGATCTCTCGCACACACTTCCATCATTTGACCAAATCCGAATCCGAATCTGAATCCGAAGCCGAAGTCGTAGCAGAGCGAGCGACGACGCCGACGCCGCGAGGCTTGCTTTCTTCTCAACTCTTTAAGAGCTAGAAGAAGAGCAATTGCTTATATACCCATTAAAAACCTCTTCCTCTTCCAATATGGGACAATGCTATTTACCAAGGAGATGGAACTTAAAATTTCACTCAAAATTTCATTTCCCTCCATTTCTCATTCACCCTCTTTTAACTCTTTAATATATTAATTAAATATATTAAAACCCCAACAGTCATCAAAGAAAAGAAAAAGGGCAAATCCAAAATAAAAATAAAAAATCAGACCAAATCAACCTAATAAGAACTGAGAGGTTGTGATTTCGAGTCTTCCTAGAGCAAGGTGGGAAGTTCTTGGAGGGAAGGATGTTGGGGGTCAATTTGGTAACAGCCTCTCTATTCTAGGGTAGGGTTAAGGTCTGCGTACACACTATCCTACACAGATCCCACTAAATGGGATTATACTGTGTTGTTATTGTTATTAGCTGAATAAGAAGAGTGTCCTGTCTGATTAGCTTGCAATTTCATTTTTATTTTTTTGATTAAAAAACTGACGTTGTATACTTTGAGTATGCTAAACTTATTAGGATATATATCCGCGATCTTACAAATGCTATTTTAGCATAGTTACTTGAAACTTTTCCAACGGTCAATTCCTTCTTGATTAGCTTAAGAACTTTTTCCGTTAATTGTGCTGTAATTGAGTCGTTAAAAATTCATGGTCCATGGATAATCAATTATTAGCTTTATACTATTATTATATTATATTTGTGCTCTTTTACTCCCTTTAAATGTGTTGGCTAATTATGTTTCCTTGTCCTTGAGATTGATTTTCCTTGATGAGGAAGACAACAAAATGGAGATTGATTTAAAAGCTAAGATATTGAATATATATAAAGATAAAAAGACAGGTAAAGCAAAAAAGCCTAAAAACAATCATGTAAGGGAATGCTGGAATTCTAAGCATCCTATGCATTATGGATATAATTAGTTAGGAAAAAAGTTGAAAGAGCAAGAAAAATGATTGGGCAACAGTTTATTAGTTCCCTACATTTCAGCCAGGAATTTAGAAAAAAAAAAAACACAACTCAAGGGCTTTTTTCTATAAGTTGTCACAATGAAAGAATTTTATTTCTTCTTAATTAATCCCAAAACAAATGCCAAGTTCTTTACACTGTTAAATTCTCCTATCCGCCATTATTTTACATGGTCATTCATGTCCTTAATTAAAATAATCTCAAACCAAAAAATGAGAAAGAGAAGGAAAAAAACACACACCCTCTCATGTGAGGAGGCAAAAACTCATCTGCACTATATACTTACTATAATTAAGTGATTTAATACGGTAAAATATATATATCCAAGTACTAATTAATTGTGGTTAACTGAAGAAGTATATATATATATTAGTCTGGTGCAAATATTTAGTGTGGATAAATTTTCCCCGAGCCATAGGGGCAACAGTTATGAGGAAGGGCGAAGCTACATGTTTTAAAAGGTGGTCAATCGATCATCCTTCGTCGAAAAACTATAGTGTATATATATAGGTAAAATATTAAGTTTTAGAAGCATATAACTTATACTAAACACTCTGTATCGAGAATTTATTTTAACTTTTTTCAATTTTGAACGCACTTAAAAAACTTTCTGGTTTTGCCGCCTGTTATGAGTAGTAGTAACAAGCAACAATTGCTCATCATATTTTGTGTGCATGACATTAGGACACAGTGTTTCACGTAGTGTCTCTCCTTCTTTTTCTTTGTTAAAAAGACGTGCTTATCAATGGAGACAATGGTCATCATCATACATCATTGCTTTGTAGTACTACTCATTCCCATGTGCCATCACCCTCTGATTTTCTTCTTATGATTATCATTTTGCCCGTTAACACAGCTTCAACGATTGTCAATATCAAATCTTCTCTTTTACTCAACTCTGTCAATAAAGCAACATAAAAGGAAAGTTGAAAAGGACTTGTTGTCTCTTCTCTCTTTTCTTGCTACTGTTTTTCTTTCTTCGTTATTCCTAAGCTGCAACTGATTACATGTCCTCAACATTCCCTTTTGCCTTCTCCTCTATCCCTTCAATTCAGTTCCAAATTTAACTTCTCATACATTCTTTGATATTAAAGGAAGGCATGCACTTGTCTCTACTATTTTGCTCTTTTTCAATGGAGCTGCATCGGTGTTTCTATTCTTGGTTTCTTCTATCTTCTCTCTTCATCACTATTGCTTTCTGCGATCCAGATGGTACACAATCAGTATTTAAATTTCTTTTCCTTTTCTTCTACCCTTATGCAAAGTTTGAGAAATATTCAATAGTAATTACACATAAGAAAATTTAAGACTGATTCTAAGAACTAAATGTTAAGAGTCTCATATAATGAGTTAACATTAACATGAGTTACATGAGTTAGGCTCAACGTCTATCTTTTAACGTGGTATCGGAGCCAAAATCACCCATATTTCTGGTTTACTCTGTGTCGGACTTCCATCTTATGTTGTCTATGTTACAGATGTTCACCTATGGGCATTTGGGGCCGTTAGAGTCTCATATTGACTGACTGAAAATATGTGTTTTCTTATATGGTCTTAGACAGTGGCGGAGCCACCTTATAGGAAGGGGTGTCAAAAATGACACCCCGAGATATGTAGATAGGTAAAAAATAAATTACATGTATATATATATTATGTATTGACTCCCCATAATTTTATGGTATGTTTACTTTTATATATTTTGACACCCTTTAACGAAAATTCTAGCTCCCCACTAGTCTTAGACAATCATTCCTTCATGAACTAGCTTTTGGGTTTGAATTAGGCCGGTCCATTTTGTTAACTATTACAATCATTCCCTTATGTTGCAGTAGGCTGCTGTTAGTTTAGAACTTTTTTCTATTACAATCTTTCTCCACAAATAAATAAATGTTTTGAGATGAACTCTTGCTTATGTTGTGAAAATATGCAGGATTTTTGAGCTTGTCTTGTGGTGGAAATACTACCTATGTTGATTCCTCCAACATTACATGGACACCAGATGGTGCCTATATCTCAGCTGGCGACATCACCACTGTCCATTTTCAAGAGGGATCCTCTCTATCTACTCTCCCAGTTAGGTTCTTTCCAGATTCTCTGCTTAGAAAATGTTACAAGCTACCAGTGAAAAATGTATCATCCTTGGTTCTTGTAAGGACTCAGTTTGTGTATAAGAATTATGATGGACTTAATAAACCTCCTGCATTCTCTGTTTCTCTTGGGAGAGCTATCACAACCACAGTCAACCTTAGTAACACCGATCCGTGGATCGAAGAGTTCATATGGACAGTTGATAAAGACATTGTGTCTTTATGTTTTCACTCTCTTACAAATGGTGGATTTCCAGTTATTTCATCCCTTGAACTTAGGCCACTTCCTCAAGAAGCTTACATCGATGCCTTGGGAGATTTTCCAAACAAGTTGTTGAGGAAATGTTATCGTGTCAATTGTGGTTATAATTGGTCCTTAAGGTCAAAACTCTCACTTGTCTATTATGTTAATGTATTATCGATTGTTTTGTCATTACTTCTGTCTAAATGTGAGGCTTTTCGTGCTATGTAAAAGGTACCCGATTGATCAGTATGATAGAATTTGGGATGCTGATGAAGATTTCAGTCCATTTCATGTGTCTTCTGGTTTTGATATTCAAACCAATTTCAATATGTCAGTTCTGAAAGAGAGCCCTCCTGCAGCTGTTCTTCAAACTGGAAGAGTTTTGGCACGTCGGAACGTCATGACATATAACTTTCTTATTGATCATCAAGGAGATTACCACATTGTTCTTTACTTTGCTGGGATTTTGCCTGTCTCCCCTTCATTTGATATACTCATAAATGGTTATATCGTTCGATCAAATTACACAGTGAATCGATGGGAAGTCAGTAGTCTGTTCTTTACCATGAAAGGAATTGATAGCTTGAACATCACATTGAAGACTGTTCACTACTATCCCATAATCAATGCTCTTGAGGTCTATGAGATCCTGGAAATTCCCTTAGAAACTTCTTCAACCACAGGTTCTATTATTGTTTTATTGACTTTTCGATATCTATGATCTTCAAAGTAGTCTGTTAGAACCAATTGCACCAACATTTTGACATTGTTTAATTCTTACAGTTTCAGCCCTACAAGTTATTCAGCAGTCAACTGGTCTACATCTTGATTGGGAAGACGATCCGTGCTCTCCTAAATCATGGGAACACATAGAATGTGAAGGAAATTTGGTAACTTCATTGTATGTCTAAGCTTTCCTAGGAACTATATTTTCCTTTCCTTAGTTCTTGGTCTCACTTCTGTTAAGAACAAAACATATTAAAGTTAGACTTTGTACAGGGAGCTTTCTGATGTAGACTTGAGGTCAATCAGCCCAACGTTTGGTGATTTACTGGATCTGAAATCCCTGTAAGAGACATTAATCTTAACAACTTATCACTTAATAACCCACTGTTTAGCTATGTTGAGTTTTACTTATACGAGGTTCTACTTGTTGCAGGGATTTGCATAACACTTCACTTGCTGGAGAGATACAAAACATCGGCAGCCTGCAACATCTGAAGAAGCTGTAATACTTGTGATCTGAGGAATTACCATGTTATGTTAATGTATTTTAGAGACCATTGCCTAAAATAAGTTTCTGCTCGACATTACAGGAACTTGAGCTTCAATCAACTTACAGCTTTTGGTTCTGAGTTAGAAGATTTGATAAACCTACAAGTTTTGTAAGTCTCACTGCTTACTTGTTGATACTATTGTTCAATGGTGGGAAAGAAGACATTCCTTAAAACTGATGTATTTTCTGTTGAAGGGACTTGCATAACAATAGTCTGCAGGGAACAGTACCCGATAGCGTTGGAGAACTGAAGAACCTCCACTTACTGTGAGTGAGGATAATATATACTGGCATTTTAGAACTTGTTAAGGTACTTCACCTGATGAGTTATACTGATTTTGCCTCTCTGCAACATTCAGGAACCTAGAGAACAATAAGCTGCAAGGCCCGCTGCCACAAGCTTTGAACAGAGAGAGTTTAGAAGTCCTGTATGAAATTAAAAACGTCGTTTTTCATTGCTTCTCATGTCAGTTTCTCGATTTATGTTTTTCCCCCCTATTTTGCAGATCATCGGGAAATCAATGTCTTTCCTTCACTATGTCTTTATGCAATGACTTCTCAAGAAATCCAACAATTGAGACACCACAAGTCACTGTATTTACCCCCACAAAACGCAAGAGTCATAACCGATTAGCAATTATACTTGGTGCAGTTGGAGTAGCTATATTTGCTCTAGTCCTAATCTTTATATCAGTATTCTTGTACATGAGGAGAAGAAAAAGTGGAGATACATATGCATCAAGTATGAAAAAGTCAAACTTTTCTTTATCAGCAGAATATTGATAAATCTACTTCTAAGCAGGAACTATTTTCTAATTTTAGGAACTGCAGCAGAAATGAAAAACTGGAATGCTGCAAAAGTTTTTTCATACAAAGAAATCAAAGCTGCTACAAACAACTTCAAAGAGGTTATTGGTCGCGGTAGTTTCGGATCTGTTTATCTTGGGAAGCTTCCTGATGGTAAACAAGTTGCTGTTAAAGTTCGATTCGATAAAACTCAACTAGGTGCCGATTCTTTTATCAATGAGGTTTGTCACTTAACTTGTGCTAGTTCAGTTTCAGTCTATAAAGTAAAAAGAGACTCAACAGCTTCTTTATGATCTCTAGGTGTCCCTTCTATCACATATAGGTCATTCAAATCTTGTGTCACTAGAAGGATTCTGCCATGAATCAAAACAGCAAATTCTAGTTTATGAGTATTTACCTGGAGGATCACTGGCTGATAACCTCTACGGTATGTCACGCATGATCTCACCCATATAACACACTCTAAATCCACCACCTGCTTCGTCTCGTATAGTTAACTAACACTTAATAACTGTTTCAGGAGCAATGAGCAAGAAATTGACACTAAGCTGGGTGCGCAGATTGAAAATAGCAGTTGATGCCGCAAAAGGTATGTGTACAAGTGAGACATGATAATTACTAACTTGTCTTCCAATGGAGAACTACCATCAACAACAATTTTTTCTGTACAGAAGAAGGAAACATTGATTTGCTCTTCTTTTTTCCTCATACATTGTGAAAAAACAAATACTTGAAGTAGTTCTGTGAGTTCATCTCAGTTTTGAGACAAAATGCTTGGTTTTCTACAACCAAAAGGTCCATATAGCTCAGAGCAATAAGTTGCTTTGTAGATTTTGCTCCCTCTGCAGATACTTATAGCTGTATGATGTAGAATAAGTTTTACATAGTTTATTATAACTTTCAAAGGTTTGGATTACTTGCACAATGGAACTGAGCCAAGAATTATACACCGTGATGTGAAGAGCAGCAACATACTTCTGGATGCAGACATGAATGCTAAGGTATCTGACTTTGGCCTTTCTAAGCAAGTGAGTCAATCAGATGCAACTCATGTTAGTACTGTTGTCAAAGGCACTGCTGGCTATCTTGATCCAGAGTAAGCTTCAAGATACTGTTCTCAATGTATCAATTTTGCTACTTCAAAATCCTAAACCTCTATTGTTACTTGTCCACAGATACTATTCCACTCGACAACTCACTGAAAAGAGTGACATCTACAGTTTTGGAGTCGTTCTTCTTGAACTTATCTGTGGTCGAGAACCACTTAGTCACTCGGGCTCTCCAGATTCCTTTAACTTGGTTCTATGGGTAAATACAAGTCGTATAATGTGTTACACAGCAAATATAATACAAAGCATTTCATTGAGGTCCAACAATACTCATCTGTTGTATATCAATTGTGAATTTCAGGCAAAGCCATACTTGCAGGCAGGTGCATTTGAGATAGTAGATGAGAGCATAAAAGGAACTTTTGATACGGAGAGCATGCGAAGAGCGGCTTTAATCGCCTCTAGGTCAGTGGAGAGGGATGCATTGAGGAGGCCAAATATTGCAGAAGTGTTGGCTGAGCTCAAAGATGCATACAGCATTCAACTTTCTTATTTAGCATCTGAAGGACTTGCCAATTGATAATTTATGTCTTCACTAATGCAGCAGCTCAGAATTTGCAAATATATGAGCTCGTCTCAGTAATTTATGCGCGAAGTTTTAAATGTGAGCTTGAAAATATTTTCAAGTTATTGATATGTATCTCACATTTAAGGGTCTCCCTCCCCCAAATCTACCCTTAATTACATACGCTTATAACTTGTCTATTTAAAATGCATTGTTTCCACATTCTTATCATAATAACTGAAAAGAAGTCCCCAAAATCTTGCCTGTATCACAAAATCTTCAAAAAAAAAATTAAATATTAACGATGTATCTGGACCAATTTGTAGGCAAATGGAAAGTAATCACCCAGTGTAATTTGTCTCCACTGGAATGTGAACCTGATCTCTAAGGGAACCCATTGACCACCAGGCCATGCTCTTTGGTGCCATTGAATCTTCAATTCTTAATAAAATTTACACAGACAATCTTGAAGCTAATTTTGCAGCCGTTACCCACTCTTTTTCTTTTTTCCCCCTCTTTGAAAAAGATTTCTCATCGTAAAGAGTTAAACATTCTCGTTGAGAATAAAGAATAGTGCCAATGGGCAAATCATTAATCAATTATACATTAGTTTATCATTCTAGAATATCTCCGACGATTTTCAATCAGTTTGATTTGGAAGATACTGGAAATGTGGGTGATTTTCAACAAATTGTGGCATCATCCATCCAGGCTTGCACCAGCGCGAGCAGTCATGTGCTCGCCTCCAGTCCACGTTGTTTATGACTTGTGAAACCAATCAGAAAAGTTATGAGTTGACCTAACCGGAAAACTGGCGCCGTAGATATAGGAATAATGCTGTACAAGCAGCCACTGCATAGGGGAATACTGTCCAGATTCCCTGCACAATTAGCAACCGGAATTGGATTCTTTGACTATGTGGTAATAAATGCAAAATTGGGCAGAGCAAAATTTATGCTTTACCAGTACAGTAGCAACAGTTGCAACTGCAAATACAGGACGCTCTCTTAGTAAAAATCCAATTGTCAACTGCATTTTGGAGAAAAGGAAAAGAGATAAGAGCATGAACAGCACACACTTAAAAACTATAAATCTGTTGTTTCTCAAGCACACGACTTACCTGAATTGGAAGAGTTATCAAGCCACCGCAACAGACACCGGCAAAGAAATACTCTGGTGATATATCCTGCAATAGATATGAGCAGATGAATGATTGTAACAGTATAACTATCTGTTTAATATGGGAAAATTCATTGAGTTGTTCACCATATGTTCATGGGGTGTAATAGTTACCACATAACCATCATAAGAATCTTGAGATGGACCATTAATAGTCATACCGTTTTGTAGGAGAAAGGTAAATGAATATCTAAGGATAACACTATTAGAAACAAAATGCTATTACTAATACAATGAACCTAAAATGGTTAGAAATTTGGTCAAGGAGGAAGAACAGGCTGAGGACACCAAATTGATAGATGCTACTGTATCATTCTTGCCCTAATTGCTAAGATTAGGCAAATTCTAAGTTGACAATGCATGAGGTGCAGGCAAAGCTCCAGATTTGAGTGGAAAAACCTTTTAGTGAGAGAAGATGCCCAACCAAGGTTCCACTTTATCTCTCTTATGTCATATTCAACTTCATTGTGATGAACATGCAAAATAGGGCACTTGATAGGCTAATTCAAGAATACGGAAATCAAGGACCACTATTTTCAGTTCGACGTAATCAGTTAGCCCCTACGTGAGCTGGAGTACACGGACCTAGTGGTGGATTGCAGCGGGTGCTTTCCCTTTTGGTAGCGATTTTATGTAGGAGTAGGACAAAAGAAATCAAAATTTATACAAAAATGTATTAGAGCTTCTGAGCTAGTCATGCAGGAATCGCGTTCTCAGTGATTGAATTTCTAGTCAGACTAGGTTTAGAAATAGCATACAAACTTCACAACTGAGGGTCACTGGGTTTATCCTTCTTGTGTTTTCAAAGCATGACTTTTTCACTAAATATGTCAATCGTTTCAAGCAATGGAATGAGATTATCAGAACTTCTAAGCATTGAAGGCAATGTTTCTGACATTATCAATGAAATATGTGATAGTTAACATTCCTTGCTTAACTAAGACCTCTTTGTTTTATGGGTAAGCATATCGTACCGGCAAACTTGTAGTACCCAAAAGAGGGAACAAAAGAGTACAAAAGGGTGTTAAGTTATATAACCCAGCATGTTAAGAAGGAAAACAGAAAAAAGATCACTCACCAGAGCCCCTGCAAGGAAAGCAGTGGGATTTCTCACTCCAATAGAAAACCGTTCCACTGCATCAGCATTGGAAAATCCACAAATAAGCAATTAAGGATGTTCATGGAACAAGAAGATCATATTACAAGTATTTGTCGGAAATATGAGATCATAAAGATCAGCTGTTTTAGATTGATGCGAAAAAGTTAAGAGATTTATACATATAGGCATGAGGGTTAAGATGGACCAGAAGTACAACCTCTTAAGACATAGCATAAATTTTAAGGTAGACCACTTATTTTGATCTAATATTTCCACAAAATAGAGAGATCTTAACAAATAATTAAATCATACTCCTTCAGACAGCACATAGAGATGTGATGATGCTGATGCTACATTATGATCAAAGTTATAAGTGTGCAAGTATCAATGGAAACAAAGGTTTCATAATTAAAAGTTCAGCACAAGGCAAGAGATAACTGGAGTAAATCAGCATATCTTTTGGAACTCACCAAAACCAATGAGATTTCCATATTTTTGTACAGCATTTGTAATATCTCTTGCCTTCTGATCACCGATCCCTAACTACAACCAAATTGAATCTGAATTCCCAAAAATAAAGTTTATATGTTTTTAAAAAATACAAGGAGGCGGAATATCTTAACATGCATGAAAGGCTAGTAGTCAAAACAAACCTTTGAGCAAACATCATTGGACGCACCAGATTGCTTAAAAAGCTTCCCAAGGTAAAAAGGTATCATATCGCTGATACAGACACCCCTGAATATTCAGAATCCAAAGTAATGTTAACATTGTGGGAATAACTGTTTCTACAAAAACAATATATAGTAGCACCGAAGGTGCATAATATCTTTGTAAATTATAGTAGCTCCGGAAGATTGTGCGATCGGCAGAATCTTGAGAGGTTGACATGCACATGCATTCATGAAAATTAACTCAAAAGGACAGTTTCTACTAACCAGTACACCCACAGAATAGTGGATGCTATATATGGAGCATTTCTGGAAAAGGAGTTCACCAGCGATTGCCACGTTCCATCTAGAACAAGCATTCGTGCTATAGAGGCTCCAACCTACACGATTCATCAGAGAATTTGACCTTAATAATGCATGTCAAGAAGAAGGATAACAAGCCAACTTAGTGCTTATTAAAGACACTATATAACAGCATATTTCTAGCTTTCAACTTTTTAAAGATAAGGTTCTAGCTTTTAACTTTATAAAGCTTAAAGCTTCTTTAACTCTTTTTCCAAACTTGGCCTGTCACTTTTTCCCACATCACAAGAACAACTTAAAGTCGTTAATGTCGAAAGAAATGTCAAATCAAAAGAAGAAATATAATCGTAGGAAAACTACAGTATCTGCAACACAGAAGATTTGTTAGCAGGGAATTTCATGAACAGAAGTACCAGCATAGGAGACAGACCCATATATTCAAAGCCTCCTCGCTAATAAAAATTCCACAACCAGCTGCCATCAGAAGCCAAAAGTAGATCCATCTGAAGTATGAGAAGTACAGGGGCTTAATATCATATCCCAAATAAAGCTAATAGATAAGATATCCAGGATATCAATTTCTTTAGCATCTACCACAGTGGTAGCTAAAGTATATTAAACATAAGGTTGGTCTCTTTTTCTGCTTAGGTCATGATGAAATTGCAGATGCATGAAAAGTGTTGCTTACCCTGAAGCATATTCTGGCAGCATGACTCTATAGCCAAAAGCTTTAAAAGAAAAACCAGAAGCAGGTGTAGTAATTGTGGAAGATGATGATCCATCAACCAGATATTGAATCCCAAAATTTGATCCTTGATTAGGCTGTTTAAGGCCTATGGATAGGAATGTAAGTGTAGCAGCTATACTCAGCGCTATTGCCAGTTTTGCCAGAAACGAACTTCCTGTGCGGACAGTTTTACCTTCCGGACTACCAGGTAAATTATTGGAAGACTTATGCAATATCTCCTCGGCATCCTCCGACTGTCCTGCTTCATAACTTTTAGCTCTCACAAGCTGAAATGTTTTGATCCTACACTCGAATGGATAACTATATGTCACATATATAAGGTCCGTTACCAAAATACATTGACAATTTCAGTTAACTGAACTCGTTGATCAGCTGGTTAAACTTAAATTCCAGTTTTGGAGTTATACAGGTGTCCTCTTGGAATATACTAGTTGATGCATAAAAAGATACAATCAAATTACAAATTACATTAACTAAGATGTCTCCATGAAAATTCAACTCACACAAGGTATAGGTGTCTATGAAATTCTATATGGTCGCACTAAATTAGACACTAACGTAATTAGGTTGCACTAGACAGCAAAAGGAAGAATATTAAGGTATTTTAGAGATATCCATGCATCCATCTAATCCACTTTCCCTCCCCTCCCATGGATGTAGTGACAGTAAAAATCAAATAGCCGTCCCTCAATTCCAAATTAGGTAGGATTTTATAGAAAAGCCCAAACTAATTAGGATCGACTGAATGAATCCTGTTTATTTATTCCGCTCTATCCAGGCAGTATGCAATATTCATCATAATTGAAGGATATTTACATGCACCCAACCTGTGGGACTATACTGGGTAGCTGTTGTTGTTGTTGTTTGTTTACATCCAACCATTCTCCTCTGTCCGAAATTAGGACCTGAGTATACTTTTGAAGCTTACATGTATAGGCAGCATCGGTAGCGACAGTAAAAGGAAGCAAAAAGTCAATTAAAAAGACTGCAACACTCAAAATGTCAAACTTCTGCTCACCTTGAGAAGTAGAAAACAAAAACCAAAACACACAGCCATCGCAAAATAAACCCACAAAATGAAATCAAGCATATATTTAAGGGAGCTGTTGCAATTTAGCTCAACCACTATCTAAATAGTTAAAAGAAATAGAGTAGAACATATATGTATTTATACTAATTTTGCACTGAATAGCTGTAGGAGGCTTCACCTAGAGGGCGAGGAGTTGAATGGCTGCGATGAACTCCATAGTTTCCACTTCCTTGAATGAGCTCTTCGACGGATGTAAGAATTAACTTCGAGCTGATTATAATCTCGCGGAGTTGCAGATTGAGAGGAAGACAGTGGAAGAGACAGCAATATTTGGTTATTTGTTAGAGACACCATTGTTGTGAAGCGGTGAATCTTCTGTGGTGGCGCTGCCGTAGCTTGTGGTGGTCTACGGCGGGAATATGGTATATGCTATTGGATGCTATAAACTCCGAGTCCTGTCGAATTGGAGTGCGGGCGACGTGGCAGATCTGACTAGATCTCTGTGGGCCCATTGAATTGATTGTCCCATAGCTGTATTCCTTGCGTTTGAGATACTCCAATCCTCCCCTCATTCGGGAAACGAATTAAGGGGATTGTCCCATATTCCCAAATATTTTTGATGATTTTTTAAATATAAAATATGTTTTTAATGTAAAAAAAAGTTATATAAATAGGTATTTTACAATATAATACTGTGAATTATCTTAATGAAAACTTAGCCGTTAAAGTAATTTGCAGTATTATACTGCAAAATACCTATTTATATAAAAATAATTTAGCATTAAAAACGTACTTTGTGTTCAAAAAATCATCAAAAAAGTATCGGATTCAGTTCGAGACAAGAAAATTAAGGGGGGAGGGAAGAAAAGCTTCACATAAGTTTATTTGTTTAAATAAAATATCATACCTTTTCTACTAGACAAAAATGTTTCTCTTCCCCTAACAACTTAAATTATATTTAAAAATGTCATTTCAATTTTCATATATATGTGCCAACTAACAAAATGACAGGCTTGAGTAAAGGCAACATTTTCCTTGAAAGTGAGTATTTTAATTTCTTGCAACTCAATGCAAAAGTCCCTTCAAAATATTTTTTTTTATATATTTATACTATGTAGGAACGGACCCAAACAAACTACCTTTTTCAAACCGAGTTAGAAAAAATACTTTGAGAACTTTGTACATGCGCCGCCCATGCGGGGCGCTAGTGGGGAAGTTCAAAGAGTCGTTTTTGACAGACAACAGCACAAAGCACTATTGCGCTGCCGGCTTTTTCGATTTTTTATCCAGGCTTGGTCATCGACACCCGAACGCGATCCCGGTTTAATTCTTGAGCTTTAATTCAGACTTCAAAGCTCCAACTTATTCGATTAAGCTACCGATTATCTTTTTAACTCAGAATCACTTCCTACATGGCATAACACACATAATAAGTGCAATTCTATCATTCAAGCGCAAATACAAGTAAAATACAGTAATTGGAGTGTAAGTTATGACTAAAATACGGGTTTCTAGCATACCATCAATATCTCACACTTAAACTATTGCTTATCCTCGATCAATCAAACTACACTTCGCATAAAGACGAACTTCTTATCACACAACTTCCCTAACTCATCATACCAGGATTATTTAAAGCAGACTAAACACCATATCACAATATCATAGCCTCAAGACTCGACTCACACGCGCTACGTATTTCAAAACTTACTCACTTACTCCAACTCATAGACCAAAGATATTACCTTTTCGTCGCAAATCATGTGCATTCACACCAAAGATAGAGTGTAGTTCCACATACAATAAAATTTAAGAACACATAGGAACTCAAGATAGAAATAATTCGCCCATTCTCATAATTAAAAAAATTTCACATAAGACGCACCATATGCTTGCCCACAATATCTTTACTAATTAAGCCCATTCAGTAAAGGATCAAGTAGAATTTTAATTTGTTGTGATGCAGGTTGCAGGACAGGGAAGATATAATTTGGATAATAGTGACTACATCTCCTTGATTACTTTAATACATACAATTTCACAATTTAAACTATACACTTGTGTTGAACCACATCCTAACCTTCACTTATATTAACACCAATCTCCCAATTTCTTTAAGCACAAACAAATTAAGATTTACCACCACCAAGAAATAATTTTCTTTATACTATATACAAACACCAACGATTTGTTTTCTCTTTTTTTTCAATTCTCTATAAGTGGCTCTCACAATTTTTTCAAACAATGCACCCTTCTTCTTTTTCGATAGTTCTACTCAAAAATCTGGCGATACCTCAACTTAGCTTTTACAAGCTCGTAACAAATTCAAGTTCTCAAGAGGTAAAATATTCAAATAGATAGTTAATTTAAAATAAAATGGATCAGGCTTGTAGTGTGGTTGTCAAATAAGTAGGACTATAGGCTAAAATGGGCTACTAGGGTACACAACAGTTGGGACGGTCATAAACATATAATTAGCTCAGTAAAGAAATGTCTTCATCACTTTGTAGACTAAACAAGACTACTATTTCGCTTTGCAAACACATGAAAAGTTCTACGCATCAACTGACATGTACAAAATATTTAACCAAAAAGTGAGATTTCGGCCAAAGCTTATTTTAGAAGAACTCGCGCTACCGATAATCAGATGAAAATAAAAGTAATGGCTGTGAATAAAATTTGAATTGAAAGCGAAGTAAATCAGTATATTCCAGTAGTATTTTGTGTCCTTACAAATGATCAGGTCGCCCATTTTATATCTATTTCTAGGTGATACGTTTTGTGAGTGATAATAAGGCCATTATAGACAATTAAAGGTATTTAATACTACGTTATAAATGATAATCTTTTTAATTCAATACAGATTCTCTAACGTTCTCAATATTTAATGCATATTAAATATTGTATATGTTCCTACTTTTGTTGTTAGGTTCATTCTCTTATCTTGACTTTTGAACATAGGTGCGGGTACTGAGTCTCTTGAATATTTGCTCGTGTCTGTTGTATCTTGTGCCTCTTTAGCTATTCTTTGTTGATCGTCATCCTTTGACTAGTCTACGTGTCGTGACACGTCATCTTTCGTTGAATTCAATATATATGCACTTAATTTTACCAATACAGATAGTCCCCTCACTTGCCATGTATTCATTAATAGAATATTTGGGAAGTGAATTTTATTAAAGTAGGAATATTTGTCGCCATTAGTTCTCATCTGGAACTGATGCTTCATTTGTCACTTCTATTTAATGCCTACTACATGTGGCATCTTCTAATTGGTTATGTGACTTTTCAGCATTTTAAAGGCTTTTTCACGACTTCGCCAAGTACAAAACGTCAATTTTTATCATGACGTTTCCATTATTATAGCTTTTCCTTTGAGGGTTGCTTCTAAGTATAAATATAGTTTTCACTTTTGTCTTTCTCACATAAAGCTCTCAAAATATCCAATTCTTGTTTCATGCTTCCTCGTACTATTATGTCTTCGCCAAACCCTAACCTGATCCTCATTGTTGATAACCTTCGTCTTGCTCTTGTTAGGAGCGGGCGAGGAGGTAGATTTTGTAATCTAGGGTCTTTATACGCATGAGGTTCTTCTCTACCTTCATCTAGTTCTAATACACCTTCTAGAACCAAAGGCTCCTTTCTCAAAGGTCTTCGTCTAGGGGTAAAGAACTCGCTGAGCGTCTTTGTGAACTTACTGTAGATGAGAATGTTCTTGTTGAACTATATTTTTATAATGATAGAGAATCTATCATAAACCAACTTTCTTCATTAGATCGTGCTGACATCTACCCAACTCAGATTACTGAAGGTCTGAATTTTTTTAGTTCGTAAAGACTGCCATTGGAGCCATGACTTCCCTATTATAATTCCCAATACGAACCAAAGAATCACCTCTTATTTTATTGGATTTTCTTTTATTTATACATATCCTTTCACGTTGGGTTTCAAACCTGCTATTGACGATGTTATCCTTGAATTCTATCATTTTTTTGACGTCTATTTAGGGAAAATTGGCCCTATTGTATGGAGGGCTATTGCTTGTTTGAGACATTGAACCAACATGGCTGGTGTGACTTTTACTTTATCCCATTTAATTCACCTTTACTCTCCGAGACTCTTTCGCTAAGGAGTTTTTACTTTAGTTGCAAGAAGCAAACGAGTTCTGGTCAATCCAGAAGATGGTAAGGACTGTGGCTGGCATGTCATATTTGTTGCTTGCCCCACTGTTGGTTTAGTGGGTTATGAAAATGTTCCCTTTCCTGAGAAGTGAAATTTTGCACGTGAGTTTTCTTTTTAATAACATTCACATACCTTTTTCTTAGTTATGTTGGTTGTCATTTTAATTTCCTTATCTCTTTTTTTTAGCAACCATGGGAATCGTCGATGAAATTCCTAATTTCTATGGTTGGGTAGGAAAGTTGTTAAATACTGCCCTAATGGAGGGTAGATCTTGGAAATCCCTCTCTCAAAGATTTGGTTGGAAAGTGAAACTCACGGTAAGAGTCTTTTTTATAACTTTTCCTATTGCTTCTTCCAGAATTTATTTTAATCTTTCAATTTATCAGGATTTGTCATTCGAGGTATTAATGCTGAGGTTGTCATAGCTTCCCAAATTAATTTGGAAATGGCCCAAGAAATAATTTTGGGTTGTTCATTGAAAAGGAAAGCTAGTGCCGATCAAAACTCTGAGGGGGGAGGGGGAAGAACAAGACGGGGGGGTTCTTTGATAAAAAGGCCACGGGCTAGAAGACGAATTATTTCAGATGATGAAGCATCTACCCCTCATTCTAATCCTCACACCGAGCCTGTTGAATCCTCATTGGTGATTCCTGATGATGATACATCTACTACCGCCCATGATTATGTTGAGCAGATTTTTATCCGCGATTTTGGTAGTGAAAGTTTAGGACCAATTTTTTTCGAAGCACCCCTTTCTTCTTTTCCTTTATCCGCTCCCATAATACCTTCTTTTCCAGTTGTAACCCTTATCGTTACTCCTCCCCCAGATGTTTTGACTCCTTCTTCTACTCCACCTTCAAGTGTTCAACAAAACTGAGGTAGATTCCTCAAGTAGAAGTGGAGCCATGAAATATGTTATCATCAAGGTCCCTACTGATGGTAATCTTTTGAGAAAATTAGGTGGGGCTGATATGTGGTTGAAACCCCTAATTGATCTAATCGAGAAGGTCAAGCTTGAGAGCCACAATTCTTTAACATTGATGAACTACATAATACATTCATCATTAAAGGTATTCTTTTTTAATGATTGGTTATTCCTTTTTGTAAGGTTTTACCTTTTTTATTCTTTTTTTAGATCAACCTCGTTTGTACAGAAATGATGAAGAGAGTTTCTCACACGGAGCAGTTGATGCACAAGTATCAAGTTGAAGCAGATACTTGGAGGGAACAGTATGAGAGCCTCCAAATTGATATGGAAACGTTGGAAGAGAACAAGTGTACCTTAGAGCAGTAGCTGAAGATTTAACTTCGGAGTTGGCAGTTGAAAGAGCTTCCTCAAACCAGGCATGTAAAGATAAGAATCTTCTCGAAACTTCCTTTTCCGAGCAACTCTCTAAGGCTAGTGAAGAAATCAGAGAGTTGAAGGCTCTCTTAAGTAAGAAAGAAGCTTATGCCGGTGAACTTGTGCAAACTTTGACTCAAAACTCAAGAAGATCTCCGGGAATCTTCTAATAAGGTTCGTTCCTTAGAAAGTTCACATGCTTCTCTTCAAATTTCTTATGATTCTGCCTTGGTTGAGAATGAGAAACTTAAAAGTGAGATTGGTGAGTGGGAAAAGGATTACGAAATTCTTGAGGATAAGGCCGCAATTGAAGTGAGTTGGGTATTTTTAAATACTCTCCGTGATACCCTTGTTGAAGTTATCCAAGAGAATTTTAACTTAGAGGTTGAGTTGGCTAAAATAAAAGAGACCGTCAAAAAGACTCAGAAGAGCCAAGACTTTCCTTCTCTCGTGGCTGAAACTTCTGAGAATATTGAAGATGATATGGGTACTATGAGTGCTCTAATTCCTTCAAGTCAAGTTGAGCCTGCTGCTGATGATGACCTAACTTCAGTTCCTTTTTAAACTCCTTAGTGACAAGTTTATGATATGTGACTCCCCCTGTTTTTTTTCTTTGGTGGTATGTGGTTGTAACCCTTGGTTCTTTTTTAGGGTTTGTTGAAAACGTTAAGTCCCCAGACCTTTTAACGGTGCTTTGTATAAAGAACTTTTGGTTTATGACTAAGTTCAAACTTAGTCTAAACTTTTTTAATACTAAAAAATTTTCCGTTGTTGTTTGAACTTCTGTTTTGTTTATTCTTGCCTCTATATTTAAGGACTTACTGAATAACTTGCATTTTTGTTTAGCAAAAAAGCTTATTTTTTTAACTTCATGAATATCATAAATTTTATAAAAGAGGGCCCTCTTATATTCTACACTTAATGATGAAGACGTCTCAACTTCATAATGGTGTAATGTACGACAAAAGAAATAGTAATACACATATTTCTTGAAATAACTTTGACAAGTTTTTATTTGAACTCTATCAAGCTTTAAATAACATCTTACATGTATTTGAGTAATTTCTATAATTTTTTCGTAGTTGTTTTCCTTACAATAGATTTTCAAAAAAGAAAATAAAACACAAGGTTTTTATTTATAACCCGCTTCAATACATGTATATTATATACAAGGTTTTTATTTAGCCTTTTAGCTCGTAGCTTTGCTCTGCACTTGACTCATTCAATGAATAAACTTTTCAGGCTTGAACTTTGATTATTTCTCAATCTTTTTTACCTTCTTTATACATATATCCATATATATTATGTAGTCCCCCAAGTATTTGAGCTTTGAAGTATGAAGCCTCGAGCCCTTGATTACTCCTCTTATTTGGTCCTTTTCATGTAAAGAAAGAAAATATACGGGAATCGGAGGTACGATTATAGATGAAGACTGCTTAACCCGTCTCAATTCTATCAGAATAGTTGTAACCCTAGATCGGGAATTTTAATCTATTCCACGTGCCTTGCAGGATATGATTCATCATTTAGTATGGGTAAGTTTTTTTGCTTATCATCTAAAATCGTTAGTAAAATTTTAGCAATTCAAAAATAAAATTTTAAAATGAGGATACCTACCCATGGGTACTCCTTAGAAATAGTATCTCTTGAGTTGATCAATATTTCAATATGAAGGTAATATCTTACCATTCATTATTTCCAGCTCGTATGCTCATTTTCTCACAATACCATGTTTCTTGTAAGGTCCTTCCTGGGTTGGGCCTAATTTTCCCGTATTAGTCGTCTTCGTGGATTGAAAAACTTTCTTGAGTACGAAGTCCCCAATCTTGAAGTATCTTAGACGTGCTTTATGATTGTAGCATCGTTCTGTGACTTGTTTTTGTGCTCTCATCCTTATTAATGCAGCTTCTCTTTTTCCTTCAAGTAAATCAAGATTTAGTCGCATTTCCTCTTCATTGGATTCCTCAATTGTTTGTGGATATCTCGTACTAGGCTCTCCTATATCTACTGGGATCAATGCTTCATCCTCATACACTAGTAAAAATGGTCTTTCACCCGTGCTTGTTTTGGTTGTGGTGCGATATGCCTATAAAACACCATGTAGTAATTCTGGCCAATTGCCTTTTAATTTCTCCAAACGTTTCTTCAAATTGTTAATAATAACTTTATTTGTTGACTCAACTTGTCCATTACCCACCGAATGATAAGGTGTTGAGGTAATCCTTTTGATCTGCCAACTTTGAAGAATTTTTTGTGATTTATGCGCCTATAAATTGTGGACCATTATCACACACGATTTCTTTTGGTAACCAATTCGACATATGATATTTTGCCAAATAAAATCTCTGAATTCTTTTTCCCGTACCTATTTAAATGCTCTTGCTTCTACCCATTTAGTAAAGTAGTCAGTGAGTACAAGTAGGAATTTTACCTTACCTTTTGCCTGTGGTAATGGACCCACGATGTCCATACCCCATTTTATAAAAGGCCACAGTACAATGACCGGATATAGCAGCTCTGCATGTCTATACATGTTGTTACCATATCTTTGACACTTATCACATTTTGCCACGAAATGTTCTGCTTCTTCTTCCATTTTAGGCCAATAATAGCCTGCTCTAATCATGGTTCTTACCATTGATCTTCCTCCTACGTGATCTCCACAATGCCCCTAGTGTATCTCTCTCATTACGTATTTCGTTTGAGAAGTCCCGAGACATCTCGCTAATGGACCACCAAATATATTCCAGTAAAGGTTGCATTGCTTTAAATATTACCGAGCAACTTTTTTACGAAGCGCGTGAGCTTTTTTCTTATCTTCAGGGACGGTTCCATACTACAAAAAAGCGACAATTTCGTTCCTCCAATCCCAAGTCAAGTTATTGAAATTTACCTCATTTTGTCTTAATCGAGTACTAAATAAAATAAATGTATGACAAATGCATTTTTATCACTTGTTACTTCTACCGCAGATGCAAGATTAGCTAAGGCATCTGCCTTAACATTCTCCCCTTTTGGGACATGCAAAACCTTCCAGCTTTAGAATTGCCTAACCAAATCTCGTGCCTTTTCCAGGTACTGCTGCATCCCTGCCTCCCTGACTGTATAAGTCCCCAACTTCTGGTTGACTACCAATTGCGAATCGCTTTTGATTATAACTTGTTATATGCCAAGTTCACGTGCCAGTTCTACACATGTAATCACGACTTCATACTCCGCCTCATTGTTAGTTACAAGATGACATTTTATAGCTTATCATATGGTTTCACTTGTAGGTGGTATTAAAATAATTCCTAGACCCGCCCTTTCACATTTGATGAACCATCAGTAAATAAAGTCCAGGTTCCTAAATTAGATCCATTGAACACTTATAGTTCTTTTTCTGCTTCTAGTTGCATCCCTTGACTAAAATCAGCCAAAAAATCAGCTAAGACCTGTGATTTTATTGCAGTTCTGGTTGGTATGTGATGTCATATTCACTCAACTCTATGGCCCATTTTGTTAACCTACCCAATAGCTCCTGTTTGTGAAATATATTACGTAAGGGATAAGCAGTTACTACCGAGATAGGGTGACATTGAAAATAATGCCTCAATTTTCTAGATGCCATGATTAATGCAAATGCAAGTTTTTCTAATTGAGGATATCGTGTCTCTGCGTATAATAGCGATTTGCTAACATAATAAATCAGAGATTGTTTACCTTGTTCTTCACGAACCAAAACAACACTTATCACTACTTCTGAAATGGCTAGATAAACAAGTAACCTTTCTCCATCTTTTGTTTTTGCTAGCAATGAAGGATTTGACAGGTATGTAATTTTTTGAGTGCTTATTGACATTTCTTAGAGCATTTGAACTGATCTTTCTTTTTAAGAGTTGAAAAGAATCTAAAATATTTTTCTGATGACTTAGAAATAAATCTTCCCGAGGCTACAATTCTTCCTGTTAGTCTCTTCGTATCTTTCTTACTTGTGAGCATGTCAGGAATTTATTCAATGGCCTTAATATGTGCAGGATTTACTTCAATACCTCGATTAGAAACAAGAAAACCCAAAAGCTTACCTGATGAGACGCCAAATGCACATTTTTCGGGATTTAGCTTCATGTTGAACTTTCGTAAAATCTGAAATGTATCAGACAAATGTTGAGATTTGAACAACATATCATCTATGTAGACTTCCGTAGTTCTTCCTAGGTGTTCCTGGAACATCTTGGTCACTAGCCTTTGGTATGTGGCTCCAGCGTTTTTTGAGCCCAAAGGGTATTACTTTATAACAATAAGTCCCTCTGCTATTATAAATAAAGTTGTTTCCTCGTCTAGGGGATCCATTTTGATATAATTGTACCCTAAATATGCATCTAAAAATCTTAACCATTCATGACCTGCAGTAGCGTCAATTAGTTGGTCTATATGTGGTAATAGAAAAAATTCTTTTGGACACGCTTTGTTAAGGTCAGTGTAGTCTACACAAACTCGCAATTTGCCGATCTTTTTTGGTACCACTACAGTATTGGATAACCAATTAGGATACTTTACCTCGTGAATAGAACCTATTTTTAAAAGTTTTTAGACCTCATCTTGAATTACCTGATTTTTAAAAAATCCCTGCTTTCTCTTCTTTTGTTTGATAGGTGGATATGATGGATCTTCATTTAACTTGTGAGTCATTACCTCCGGGGGTATCCCTGTCATATCAGCATTGGACCAGGCAAAATAATCCACGTTAGTTTTTAAAAATTTAATCAACTTACCTTTTATTTCATGGCTTAAGTTGGCCCCAATGTAGACTTTCCTCTCAGGCATTTGTGCGAATAATTCTACAGCTTCCAACTCTTCAATCGTGGTTTTGATATTTTCATTTTCTTCTGGTTCTCGGATGAAATCGGGTGATGAATCTACATCTGTTTGCCCATCTCCAGTTGAGGTTTGTGGTGTAGCATTCTCAATTGGGTTCTATAATTGCTATTTTTCTTCATTTTTTTTTTGTGCTTGAATCTTCTACAGAGTTCATGCTCCTGGGTGACTGTTGATCACCACGAATTTGACGGATCCCCCACTACTATGGGAATTTGATGACTTGATGTAGGGTAGATGGGATAACATCCATTTCGTGAATCCACGGTCTCCCAAGAATCATATTGTAAGCCATATCCATTTCTGCCACTTGGAATTCCATATCTTTGATAACTCCTTCTGTGAACGTTGTGAGTATTACATCTCCTTTTGTCACAACGCTCAAAGCCAGATGAAGTATGTACCTTGGGTATTAACTTATCTTCCGCTTGTATCTCACTTAATACTCTTAGCAAAATGATATTAACAGAGCTACCTGGGTCAATCAAAACTCGTTTTACGTTAGTATCATGTACAAGTAAAGATATAACCAGTGCTTCATTGTGGGGAGTTATCATGCCATCCACGTCTGCATCATCAAATGTAATATTTTTTTCTTCTAAAGCATGTCGAACCCGCTTCCCGTTTGTAATTGTAACTTTAGAAATTTTCTTGGTTGTTGTATATGTTACGCCATTAATTTCTTTGCCTCCGCTTATAACATTAACGGTTATTTTTGGAGAATGAGGTTTGGGAGGCTCATGCTTGTTCTTCATGTATGCTTTCTTACCTTCTTCGCTAAATAGTTTGGTAAGACACCCTTGCTTTAAAAATGGTCCACCTCACCTTGTAGCAATCTACAATTTGTTGTTTATGACCATGGTCGGTGTGAAACTCGCATCAGTGGTCAGGGTTGCGCCTATTTGTATTTGATCTCATTTCCTTTGGCCACCATACCTTATCACCCATACTTCTTAAAATGTGTACAAGCTCGGAAGTGCTGACATTAAAATTGTAACTTCCAAATATTGCCTTGGAGCCCCTGTCATCACCGAGTGTTTCCCGCATGTCCCAGTCTTTTCTGAATCTTGATGATGAACCTGATTCTTTATCTCTAATATCATACCTTGGGTTATCCTATTTAGATCGTGAGTCTTTTCCCGCTGGTCCCATGTAAGGCTCGTACCTATTTTTCCTGGACCTTTTGTCAGTTTTAGTACACCTTAAAACCCTCTCTTCCTTTTGAAGCTGGTTAATAATATCTTCTTTTATCCGCAACTTCGTGAATATTTGTCCATATATATCCCTTTGATTACAAGCGGTACTTTGGGTATTTGCTCTATGCAGTCACTTTGCTCCTTGAGCTATTTCTGCAATGTTAATACTAAATTTTGTAAATCAGAATTGACTAGGTTACCTGATTCTCCATCTCATGACTCGTTGGGGATTCCACCACTGCCCAAATTAGCAAGTCCGGAACGAGGGTTCTCCAAAGTGTTGTTATTTGGAGTTGGTGTTGGTGGTGCAACAGGTAACTGGTTGACAAAAACCTCAAGAGCTTTGTTGACATGTTAAGCGATTAGCTTTTGAAAAACGTCATTGATAGCTTCATCATTTTCAAATTGAGCATTTGAATTTGAATGAGATCCACCAGGAGTTCCTTCCCGAGACCATCGAAAGGAGCTTTGTGGAGAAGGGATCAAGTGCGATCATCTTGTAGATTCCCCTCGAGTTGATGGTTTCCTTGGTTGTTGTCATTAACGTTTGACATGGTTGACACAAAAAAAAGTTAGATTATGAAAGAAGAGATTATCAGATTCCCGGTAACGGAACCAATTTATTTAACCAAAAAGTGGGATTTCGGCCAAAGCTTATTTTAGAAGAATTCAGACTACTGATAATTAGATGGAAATAAAAGTAATGGCTGTGAATAAAAGTTGAATAGAAATCAAAGTAAGTCAGTATATTCCAGTAGTATTTCGTGTCCTTACAAATGATTAGGTCACCCATTTTATAGCTATTTCTAGGTAATACATTTTGCCTTTGTCATAATAAGGCCATTATAGACAATTAAAGGTATTTAATGCAACTTTATAAATGATAATCATTATAATTTAATACAGATTCTCTAACGTTCTCAGTATTTAATGCCTATTAAATACTGTATCCGTTCCTACTTTTGATGTTAGGTTCATTCTTTTATCTTGACTTTTGAACATAAAGAGGTGCATGTACCGAGTCTCTTGAATCTTGACTCGTGTCTATTGTATCTCTTGCCTCTTTAGCCATTCGTTGTTGATCGTCATCCTTTGGCTAGTCTACGTGTCGTGACATGTCATCTTTCATTAAATTCAATATATATGAGCTTAATTTTTACCAATACACAAAATATCAACAATGAACTCACACATATATTGTCACATAGCTCACTTAGGACCAGATCTATCTCTACTCTTTAGTCAAAGCAGATAAACAACATTAAAATCAAACATTTTACGACACCTACACATGAGTCAAGAACTGTGGATAGGCGTCACAACTAAGGCACTCACTACTCTCAACGCACAATAACATTAGGAAAATTCATCTACATTTAATATCGTAGCACATTACTTCACTATTCCTAATAAAAGAAAAACTAATTATACCCGATTCAAGAAAAAATCTTGAAAAAGAACCACGGTACAAAGAAAAATCAATGGGGTGGAGGGGTTGTTACACTACCTAAGAAAACAAAAAAAAATTCTTCGACTTTGATCCCTCAAGAAGACAGTCAAGGAAATCCATCATCGGGAAAAGTCATTTTTTTCAACTCTATAGAAATGAAAACAAACACACATGTACATATTTGCATTCCCCGCCCCATAGTTTAAATTGTGGAATGTGGTATGTCCCCATGACATACAAATAAAATGCAAGAGGTAAAAAAATCTTTTATGATTCATCTAATCGGGGTCGGCATCGAAGTCTGGATCTCCGCCCGACCCAATGCACACATCCATGCTGAGAGCTTCTTTTCTGACTTCTTTGGGTACACCTCACACTTATCAATTTTAATCTCTCTAAGTTTCTCATTTAGGGCCCTCTCGCACCTTCCATCTTGAAGATTACCTTTCCTGCCCCACTCTGCACATGAGTTGCCTTTCCTGAATATCCATAATTACACTTCTAGTAGCCAAGAAGAGTCTTCCTAAAATCAGGGGACCTCCCTATTCTCCACCCGAACTAGCACACCTTCCACTATTCCTTCAAGTATGATCTGGTCTGATCCGCTAGCTGGAAGGACATATGTATCAGCTTGATTTCTCTATTCTTTCCCTCTAATTTTCTGTAAATAGACAAAGACATAATATTAATAGAAGCACCTGAATCACACAAAGATTTTTCAAATTTAGTACTTCCTAAAGATCATGGTATAGTAAAGTTCCCTGGATCTTCACACCTTTGAGGGAGTTTATTTTGCAAAATGGCACTATAATGCACTGTGAGCTTGAAAATCGACGTCTCTTCCACTTTTTGCTTTTTGAATAATATCTCATTCAAAAATTTAACATAAGTTGGCTTATGTGAGAGCACCTATATGAAAGGTATATTCACATGCACCTGCTTGAGCACTTCTAGAAAGCGGCCCGAACTATTTGTCCAGCTTCTCTTCTCTGCTTCTGTGGGAAACGTAGAGATGCATATATTTACTTTCTTCAGCTTTCTCATTTATCGCATTATCATCTTTCTGATCTCTAGCCTTCCCCTTTTTCTTCAGACCATCATCTACTATCTCTGTACCTTTTAGAATGTTGTCATTTTTATGCTCATTCACAATCTCCACCTATTTTTCAATCAGCTCATCCTGTTGTTTTGCCCTGGGATCCTCCAATACGTGCCTACTCCTTAAAGTTACTGCATTTATTGTCTCATTTGGATTTTTTTCAATATCAACAAGGAGAGTTTTTGGAACCCTTTAAGAAAATAGATTAGCAAGTTGTTCCACATGTCTTTACAAGTTTCGAATTGTCGTGCCCTGTTCTCTGATAGTTGTGCCATGGGGCCTTAATCATATATCCCACACTAGACTGACTAGATTGTGGAGGATGATATTGTTGTATGTGCTGATTTTGAAAACCTGGAGCTCTGTATCCATAGGATTTGGAGTTATTTTGTTGCTGCCACCTGGTAAACTCCAAGAGAAACCTGGTTGCGTCTACCCCATGAAGTTAAAAATATTTTCACTTTGGTAGTTGCCTCTATCAAAGCTCACTGCAACATATACTTCAACTGAAGCTCAACACTCATGTTTAGGGTGTCCCATTCTACAAAACTCACATGATGCTTGCAATTCACTACATACCTTGACCAATGTTAACTTTCTTATATCTCTGACCATGGTGTCTAGATGGGCTTGCACTGTTGTGTTAGGGTCTACTTGGTGAACCCCATCTAATTTTTTTCTATCATTACTCTCAGCAGGTTATTGGTTAGCATCTTCAGAGAGCTCATCAAGAATTTCAACAATCTTCTCAGGAGTCTTTTTCATTAAAGGACCTCTAACTGCAGTACTCGGAGTTCGTCGTGAGGAGGGTGTCAGTCTATCCCAAAAGCCCTATAATTGAATCTACAATTCAATCCCATTATGCTGACACTTTCTCACTATCTCCTTAAATCATTCCCAAGCCTCGAAAACTATTTCATGCCCTTCTAGCAGAAGTTCTGAATTTCCCTTATGAATTTCACTATTTTTGCAGTTAAGAAGTATTTGTCAAGGAAATTTTTAGTCATATTTTACCATGTCCTGATCGACCCAGTTAGTAAGCTACGAAGCCATTACTTTGCACCATCCTTCAGTGAAAAGGGGAATGCCCTTAAGCAAATTTCATCTTATGACACTCCGTTGTAGTGGAAGGTGTTGCTAAGGGTAGAGGTCTGACACTGGACAATCCATGATTGTAGACTGGTCTAGCATAATTACCCAATGCTCTACCAAGCCTGGGTATCATACTTTCAAGCTAGTCTTTAACCAAGGATCAATTTAGAATGAATATTCGATCCCCCTACCAACTTCAATAGTGTCCTCAATAGCTCCGAGGGCTTCCTCAGATTCTATCCCTAAAGCTTCTTGTTATGCTACCTCTCTTGCAGCCAGGTCTACCCCATCATCACCGTTCTTAGCTACGTATTCTTGGGTTGAAGGTTGCCCCAAAATATTTTCGGTGAATTATATCTCTTTCCCCAACTGCCGAAGGCACTTTTCCACCTCGAGATTGTATGAAATCAATTCTTTTGACGAAGATAGAGTCATAAACGAGAGAAGTCAAGATGTTGCCTGCACACGAAAGAGAAAATCCGTGAAGAATAAAATAAAATAGACTTATGAATTAGCACCAAATACTATTTTAAACACCATAGATTGTCAATCCCCAGTAACCGCACCAAAATTTGATGAGCGCAAAATAAAATACGAAATTGATGCTCGCTAGCCAAATATAGTATAATTATACTATCATCTTCACGGGGATTGAATTTAAACAATGCTCTAGTAATTTCTGGTTTAACTGTTATTTATGATGATCAAAACTTGATTTGGATTGATTATGAACTATGATTAACTACTAAAGTAAAGCAATTGACAATTTATTGCACAAAACTAGAGATTAGCAGGGTTGGTTTTTGATCAACGTGAGGAATAAGGGTCATGACACAATATGTGCAAGATAAATATTTGGGATTCAACTCTAGTTTAATTTACTCTAATGTCATAATGATTCTCACGAATTCACTCGTCGATTAGTTCAAACATATAGTAAAGATCCCATCTCGATTAAATATTAACTCTCGAGGTGAACTAATACAAGTACTATAAAAATATGCAAGCATGCATTAATGGATTAGTCTTCAGGAAAACGCCTCTCGAATTTTATCCTAACTTGATTTAATCAACAATTCAATAAGCTCTTTCGATTACTTAAGAGAATCACTAATTAAACCAAACAAAATAGTGCAAGGATAATCACCAAAATATTCCTCTTTCGATTATATAAATCGGTGAATAAAGTTGCAATAATTCAAAGCTCCATAAATGTGTTCAAGCAAAGAACTAGAGTTAAAATCTACAAATATTTATCAATTCACTATATCTGTCAAACCCTAAGGAAAACTACTCCATAATCATAGAGGAAGTCATCACAAATATAATTAAAAAGTAAGAAAATATCAATCTAACGTTATAATTCAAGCTCCCATTTTGAATAGATGAAAAATGATAAAATCTTGTGTCTTGTAGCTTCCAATGCTCTCCAAAAGCTTCCAAGGTAAAAAGTCCCTTCAAAAATATTTTTTGGTGTATTTATACCATGTAGAAATATGTCCTGATGAAACTCCCGTTTCCAAGCCGAAACAGAAAAAATATTCTAAGAATTGTGTACATGCGCACTAGTGGGGAAGTTCATAGAGTGGTTTCTAACCGACAACATCACAAAGCACTGTCATGCGCCGCGACTGTGCATTTTTTACAAAGTAAAATTGCTTCTTCAATTTTTTATGTAAAAGGCTTGGTCGTCGACCCTCAAACACTATTCCGGTTTAATCAGACTTCAATGTTCCAACTTATTCGGTTAAGCTCCCTATTATCTTTTTAACTCAGAATCACTTTCTTCAAGGCATAACACACTTAATAAGTGCAATTCACTATCATTCAAGCCTAAACACAAGTAAAATACATTAATTAGAGTGCAAATTGTGACTAAAATACGGGGTTTTAGCCGATTATCAATTAAATCCATAAATTACTAATCCATGTATTATTAATTCTTGCACAACTAATTCCTTCATAATTAAATCATGCATAACCGAACTCTGAATAACTAATTTCTACATAACTAATCTCTACATATTAATACTTGCATGACTCTAACAAGCAATCATACGACCCCTCTGACTATTGGCCCAAATTTTTCTTCTTCAAATTAGTCAAAGCAATGGAGAGAAAAAAAGTTAGTCAAAGCAAACTATCCCCCAAACTTAGGGGATTCACAATATCTAATGAAGGGAAATAAACAAACTAAGTAACCCATCCACTAGAAATGAATTTGCAAAATTTTGGAACTTTTTGCTCTTTGAAATTTTCCTTCCTTCTTTCATATTTTCCGGAAAGCATGCATGGTTATTTAATTGCAGTTCGATTTTGGGAGCTTACTATACATGCAAGAACCTAGACAGTTCTCATTATACTGCAATAACAAAATTAAATACCTAATAAATAAATGGGCAAATGAATAGTATGCTGTCTTAGTAACTTTCCCGTATTGGTTAATGCATCTACAGTTTCATATGGCGTGGTGAGTTTTCTACCTTACATATATAAAACATGAAAATAAAATAAAATAAAATTATTAACAGAATGTTCGGTTGACTATATTCAGTGGCAGAAGAAGAGGAAGAAAATATGGCATGCCCGACAATATTGCCTCTAAAATATTTTTTAATTTTTTAATTGTTGCACCGCTATTTTGTCGCATCTTATGTACTAGAAATTTGTCTTTAGGATCAAAGTGACTCCAAAATATTTGAAGGATCTTTCAATTGTGATTGGCATTTTTCCCGTCAAAGAATAAAAGAAAATTTTGATTGCCTATCGGCTTTTCAATTATTTTACACGCTTTGCTGATATTGATGAATGCTCATAATTCAAAGATTAATTCGCTAGCTAATGATGTTAATTAATGCCACCTTGACCGAAATTATATGTCTCAACTCTTCTATGTTAAATCTCATTATTCTATTGTTATGGATAAAATACTATGTTTAGTTGATTGATTGTACATACATGCAGGAAAACAAAATACTAATACAACTATTGATTAAAAAATAAAGGGTTTTGAGCGGCTGAGCCTTGGAGAAGGTCGAGGGGAGAGGGGACCAAATCCAGGATATTCGAGTACCCATTCCGTAATGCACGAGTCAAGAAAAAAGCAACTATAATTACAATCATCATAATCATGCGATCACATTCCATTATTTTCTCAAATAAAATACAGTAAAAATGATGGGAAAATCATATTGATGCTATTATAATGCATTTGATATAGAGTGAGCTTGGTGGCTAAATGTTACGAAGAGGACATCAAATTTTGAAGGCAGAATACATAAAATAATACCTGAACTTGTACTCAAATTTCTGTTACATATTTGTTGAATACGGAAAACCTTTTACACATCAAACCTTTTAAAAGCGTGTCAAATACGCACTACTTTTTCTTGACCAATTTTCCAAAACATGTGTGATTTCACGCTCCAATCAGATAGTGACATGTGTCGCTATTTTTTATTTAAAAAATAAAATACTTAAAATTACACATATACCCTTTAACCATCTTCTCCTCTTCTCCACGGGAGATTGACGCCAGACACCACCAAAAGTTCACATTTAATCACCTTTATGTTATAAAGTAAAATTAGGAACTCAAGCACATTAATCACGAGTTTGTGAGTCTAGATTCAAATCAAACACAAGAAATATAATGCAAAACTCAAAACTTCATTAAAGTTGGTTATGGCCAAATCCATGGTTCCTCGATTCGTGGTATAGATTCAAACTCAGATTCATAAAATTCTCTTGATATAGATTTCTTTTAACTTTCTTTACCAATTTCTTCCAAAATTATTTTATATTATCGTTATTCTTAAAATGGTGGACATGAAAGATGGGGAAAATGGACGGGGAAGAAAACGAAAATGGAAAAAGGGGGAAGGGCAGCAACAAACTGGTTGTTTGATTTCTATGGGAGAGGGAGGGAAATTTTCTATGGTGAGATTTTGGAGAAAAAAAAGGGAATAATTTCTCCATTGTTGCAAGAGCTGGTTGTTTGTTTAAGCTCTTGACGAAGAAGATGATGTTTTAATTAAAAAATAAAAAAAAATGAAAATGTGTCAGTTACACACGAGAGTTCACAGATTTCTTTTCCTATTCACTCGCCTAATTTGTGTGTAAAATACGCTCTTGCCATGTAATCAAAATGGCACGTAGCTGACATACTTTTAAAAGGTTAGATGTGTAAAATGATCCTCATGATCAACAAGTGTGTAACATGGATTTGGGTACAAATTCAGGTACTACTTTATATATTCCTATAAGGAAACTTCATCTTTATTAGTAGGAATAAATAAATGGATCAAAAATAATTTCATTATCTAATTAACCACATCATCAACTCAAGTGACTTATATATAAATTTGTCACGGATCAAAAAGCTTGGTATTTAAGTACGAATAAAATTGAGGAGAATAACTTATCATCCATTAAGTTTGAATAGCGCCCTTTGGGGAATTACTTAATTATCAGAATAAATAAAATGAATCTTCTTATATGTACTAGGCACATGAAAATATTAATGTTATTGAATAATGCAAATATTGGGTTTTTCAAAGTTAATTACATTATGAAAGAGTATTAACTAATTTTCTTACAATTAAATGTGAGTAACGTTTTTATTTCTTTTATTGTTGCCTTATAGCTACTTGAGAGTTGAGTCAGTATTCCAATATTTCCATCTGCACACAGTGAGTTCAACTATACATCTAAAGGAATTAATATAAATTATCAAACATGACCTAATAAGAAGACCTGTGTACGTATTACCCTCCCCATACCACACTTTGTAGGAACATACTGGGTAATTGTTGTTGTTGTTGACCTAATAAGAAAAAACAGAGCGAATTGCCTTTCATTTTACGGATAGAAAATTAAACAATAAAGAATCCAACGCACATACCATAATTAGAGCGACACCTACCCCATGTGCAGAAAGTATTATCCATCAATTTTTATTTTAAAGACATGATTATCTGGTTTCTAGAAAAGAAAAAGTCTGTGATGAGATAACAAGTACAGTACTCCTAATTTCAATCATTTGTTTAATTAATAAATATTAAGGTAACAGGTCTTATAATGCAATAGTGTTCGCTTGCGTCACAAAGTTTGTTACATATATTATTCCACTAGCTAAATTAACAAATTCAGATTAATATCAGGAGAATAGCGATTGGTTTTGGATTTTTTAAGCCACATAGGATGTGTTTAGTACAATAGAAAATATTTTTCGTACAAATTATTTTCCAAGTTTCTTGAATATTAGCTCAAAATTAAATGTTTCCCTAAAAGATTTGCCAAAAGATAATAGTCGATGCACTAGAAAAATTTGTAAGATTGTTTCCCGAAAAATAAATATGTGCGAAAAATAAATATGTGTGGGATTTTACTGTATTGTTATTGTTGTTTCCTAAATAGCTAAGTTTCTTAAGTTTACTTGTCTGCTCCCTTTGTTTCATTTTATTTCAATCTGTATGGTTGAGTAGTTTTAAAAAAGAATAAAATATCTTTTTTGAAACTTTTAATCTTTGCATAGATCATGAATCTTATATTGTCATAAAATTATTCACTTGACGAGATCCCACGTTGCCAATAGATAAATTGCACTCTTTATATGGCTTGAATAATCTTCACATGAATTACCTTTTGGGATTGAATTAGATCCAAGCTCCGTTCCTATCACAATACCAGTACTCCAACATTAGGCTGTTCTCCCTTCAATTGGCTGGTATGGGTGTGTGTGGGGTGGGCGAGGGTGATAGTTCCCACATCAAAATGTATTTTCTTGCGTAAAATGAAAAAAAAAACTAAAGCCAAATTATTTTTAACTATAAAAAAATATTTTTATTTATTTATACGTATAGACTAAAAAGGAAAGAATATCATAAATCAATCTCCTTTGAAATTATAATAAGTTAAAATAAAAAAGAATATCACTTAAAATAAAAAAAATACCATTCAGTTTAAAACAAACTGGAAAAAAGATTTTCACATAAAATAAGACCGACAAAATAATAATCAGACCAAACTTATATTCACACCTAACAAATGCAAGTGGAATTTACAAAAACAAGCATAATTTAGGTATTAGACTGGCCCCTACGCCATATGTGTGAATCTAATAGTGGATACTTTATTTCTGGACCATTTAAAAAAAGAAAAGAAAAGTTAATCGGCATAAACGGAACAAAATCTCTCTCAATTGCGCAAAAAGTCAGCCCTGGTCCTTTGGTTGCCAACGATGTATACCTAAAGCCGTACTACTACCTTAAGCGCTAAGATTTTATTTCTTTAAAAATTTCAAATAATTATTAAAAAAAACTCTGTTATTCCATTTTTATGACATTCAAGTATTTGGAAGTCAAATACTTTTGTATCAAAATACCTTTTTCTATTTAATTTTTAAGTATATACATTTTAATAAATCGAGACAACAAGTCCAAATATTTGATCCTCGTACTTTGAATTTCTTATCTTTTTGATATGGTGAGAGTAATTTATATTACTTAGTTTATGTTTAAATAATAATTACAATAATCATGCTATTATGGAATCATTGCTCAAATTCAACTGTCTAGAAAAATAATAATACCTATAATATGGGTTACATAGTACATTGTTTTATGAAAAATTCTTGCTAACACTATTTCTAATATATATATATATATATATATATATATATATATTAGAAAACTTTTCAAGTCATTTTTTTTGTATTCTTACTTATTGTTTGTTGTGTTAATTAAAGAGATAAATGATAGTTGAAACGACTAATCCATAATTAACGTTGTTAGTGATTTTCTTAAAGGGTATGCAAATTCGTAAGGATAATACCAATTGAATTTAACTTACATATAATTTTTTTAGAGTAAGCGGAAAAATTTACAAGTTCCATAAAAAATAGATTATAATATTATAAATATATGGCACGTAGACAATAGGTAACTGTAATGTGATAGCTTATTTTTTCTTATTTTATTTGACATGTGTATGAGGACGAATCGGACATAAAATGAGGCGAGTACGTATATATGTACGGTCAACTCGGGTGCAGTACAGGTCGGGCCCACCTCCTTACGAGGCCGCTAACATTGGGAGACGTCCTCCCTCGTGTCCGCACGGTGAAAAGGATGCGTCCTCTTCCATAGCAGCGTGTCGACGAGCCAGTCCGAGTGGACCTCCCCGACTCCCCCTCCCCTGTGTTTCCGTCGTAATAGTAATAGCCTTATGGCGATGTAATATGCTGGCGAGGGGATCGTACCTCTATATAAAGGAGGGTCCCCTCATTTGTAAGACAAGTATTATTAATCATTAATAATAGAACTCTCTCTATCATTTTTCTCTCTACTGTTATCACTTTATTACTTACTTGTTTTTTGATAACTTCATTATCTTTTCATAAGAGAAATATATACACGAATCCAACGATCGATCTTTAATATATATTACCATTAATTTCGATTTACCCTTCATTTATTCATTAATTATCCCTAACCCCTAAAACAACCTATAATCTTTTGGGTCAAACAACATGATATTGCGATTGTAATCTTGTAAATAAGGTAAGTTTATAATAGGTTAAGATTGACATGACAGTATTAAAATTATTTATAGATATTAGTTAATCTCGTAATGAATTAAGAGGGAATGATAAATAAGATAAACCTAGAAAAAAGAGAGACCTAATCTGAAGCGCACTAATAAAAAGCAGCATCCCGTTCCGTTATCAACTAACGGCAACGTTAATTGTTGGCCCTGAAAAGTCACAACATCTGCCAACAAAGCCGGCGCCAAAAGGCAAACTGTGGCGGAAAACGCAGCTTCCCCCACCACCGACGCGGCCGTTGTACGCTACTTCTTATGCGTTATGCCCCTCTGCTTTTCCATTTTAATGACAATACCAAGGCCCTCGTTACCTGCAACTATACCCCACTAACCAACACAGTTACTTCTCCATTCTTATTATTCTCTCTACTAGAGAGAGAAATTAAAAAAACTCTAGTGAGAGAAAGAGTCCCCCACTCCTCGTAAAAGGAAAGTACCGTAATCGACGCTTTCACGAGATTCGTACTTTCCCACAACACAGTGAGAGAAATATATATAGACAGAGTAACTAGAAAGCAAAGTTAGCTTTAGCTTACGCCGTTTCTATAATATATATACATGTACACTGTATAGAGGATCCTAGAGAGAGGAGAGAGAGAGAATTAATCATCTACATTCCGTGTGTATGAGGCATTCATTCTCTGTAAGGTATACACATGAAAGAGCTGATATTGGTTTGTCTAATCATGTCAAAAACGTTCCAACGGTTCAGTTTTATTTGTTTGCGTTATTGATATTCTTCTTTTCATTGCTTCTATGCTCGGCAATGATTTTGATATGACGCTGTTTGAAGATCTGAAATTTGTGAGTTAACGTTACTTTTTCGTTACCGATTCTATTTTTGATTTGTGCAGATTCACGATATAATTCAGAATTGAAGAACTGGATTGTTTTGTCAAACTCACGGTATAATCGGATTTGATAAGCATAATGCCAGGTATTTTCGTGTCAAATTTGCAATAATTTGGATCAATTTGGATTCAGCTGCACATATTTCTAATTTTACTCCTTTGATTTTTATGATTTTTAGAAATTGTTGGAGTACATGATCACGAACGAACGAAGAGATACTATTTTGAGCCATCTGAGGACGAGAAGAGGAGGACTCGGATCAGATCTTTGAAGAAAAGGGCAATGAATGCTTCCACAAAGCTAACGCATTCCCTCAAAAGACGCACTAGTAAACGAGTCGCTCATTGCCGATTTGCTTCCATTTCCACTGAAGATTTTCGAGACGAGAAGGAGGAGGAGGCTGTGAATTCATTTCGCCAGGCCTTGTTGGAAAAGGATCTCCTTCCCACTCGTCATGATGATTATCATACTATGTTGAGGTAACTTGCCCACTTTGTGGGAACATACTGGGTAGTTGTTGTTGTTGTTGTTGAGGTAACTTGCACTTCAGCTGAAAACCTAACCCTTCACTCTCAAACAATGAAAATTTTCTTTTGGAGGGGCCATCAGTAAGCATAGTCGTTAAACGTATCGCAATGCCTTTCTTAATGTTCTGCCAATGAATCCAATTGGGGCAATAGCCGCTGGTGTTACTTTACTGTACCCTTGTAACTCGAATTGTTGATGATATGAATCTACAGTACATATGTTTGAGGGAGTCGTAAATAATATCGCCAACAAAAATTTGAGATGCGGTTGCACGGGGGAGCTTTGGAGGATGGAATGGCACATTTATTCCTTCTTTAACAAAATTCATGTTCTTTGAGCTTTCAATGCTCTGTGTGAATTGGATGATCTTGGGGATTAATTTGGATGGGATTGATCCCTTTCCCTTTTTCTGCAACTTGGTCTGAACTTAATCTGCGGTGAATATAGAGTTTTAAGGAAAATAAAGACCTTAATAAGTTTTGCTTGATCCTAACATGAAGGGTCATCCATTTCTCTTGAGAAAGTAAGACAATAAAAAGGTTAAATAACAAGTGTTTAGTGCTTTTTCTCTTGTTCTTTTGACTAAAAAAAATTTGAAGGAGAAGAACTATCATACCTGCTTCCATTGAGGTAATGAACCAAGAGGGAAGAACACTTTTTGGAGTTTGCTAGTACTTCTGTCCTGGATTGAGACATTGTATGGGCTAGTGACTCACTTAGTTATTTTTGTATTTCTGCTTCCTGTAAGTAGCTCCTTGTAATCTTGCATCTCCTAGATGCCTTCTCTTTTAATGCAACAAATTACTTCATAAAAAAAAAGAGAGAAGGAAACCAAGAGGGGAGAGTACCAAAGTCTTCTATTTTATAGAAGCATGACCTCTCTTCTGAGAATATAGTACAGACGGTGGAAGGGTCTTGTATTTGGTTATAGAAACCGTTTAATGAGTATTACCTCCATTTATAAGACCATTTACCAAAATACGCATATTACTTTGGGGCATCACACCTAGGGTCTGCGGCACATGATTTTATCAATTTAAGGAACAGATATGCTTGACCCGAGTTGTTTTTCTCGTCTAGATCATCTTCTCCTTTTCTATCCATACAAGATGAACTCACCTGTTGATTACCAAAATCTAGTAGGGTATGTATTAATAGAAATCATCTACCTGCAAAAGTTTCGCATAATCTTCCTGATTATTATCCATGTAGCTTGCAAATAATTTGCAGAGCTAGCCTTTTTGAGGAATAGAGGTCGACTTCTTCAAGATTTTTAGAATATAAATACTTTGTTTAGAGGTCTCCTTTTGAAATACAAGCATAAGGCAATAATATGGAAAACTATAGCTAATTTATTTTCAAAGTTATTGCATCTATCTCAACAAAGAGTAAAGAGTTTGGTAAGCTTGATAACTAAGCTTAGTTTTCAATGTTTACAGCTTTTAATCTTGATGAAATCCTACTATTACCAATAAGAGGTTCATTGTTGTGAGTGTTGCTTTTGAGACCATAGTTTTTGGTACAGACCTATTCTTTGTGTGACATTATTATACTTGAACACTGAAGCTTATACAGTAGCCGAATAAGAAAGTGCTCAATTTCTTCTCAGGGTGTGCTCCGAATTTTCTTTCCTCTAGAAGTACCTCTTCGTAATTCTTTCTGCTATTGTTCGTCTAATCGTATTTCATTGACAATTATTCTTTGCACGTGGATGTTGCTTAATTTCTTCTCTTCTCTTTCTTTCTCCATAACAATTTGGAAATATATATGCTTTTAAGCTTTTTAAATAAGAGGATCGTTGTTGTTTTTCATACATGGTAAAGCCATGTGATTCAAGTTCCCTAGTCGCTTTGCTTCTTTTTTCATATTGAAAGCATATTTGGATCGATTGCAGGTTCTTAAAAGCAAGGAAATTTGACCTTGATAAGGCCATGCTAATGTGGTCTGAAATGCTCAACTGGAGGAGAGAACAAGGAGTAGACACTATTATACAGGTAGAGTTTTGTTGCATGCAATTTTACGTGCATATTGCTGTATTTTGCTTTAGCTAGAAAACAGTAAGTTTTTGGTTTCTCATAAGCTATACAGAGTTCTAGATCTGATGAGAATTGAGGCAAATGATGATGGTTTGCACTATTATTACCAAAACTCCCTGTTAAAGCATTCTTTCGACATTGTTTCTTGTGTAGTATTTTAAAATTATTAAAGTAACTGTTGGCATCTTTATAACATTAGCAATTTCTCTAAGGGGCCAATATGCTAAAGTGCTCCAATCTGTAATGCTGTTTTGTATGTAACGGTTGAAAACTGTCAAATCTCTATGCAGCATAGAAATTTTATTTGATGACCCTGTTCATTTCTTGTTTTTAATGTATAAGTCCTTTCCCACTTTTTCCCACAGAGTCTGAGGAAATTGTCTGGAGCTGTGGCATTGTTATGGTTTGATTTCAACAATTGATGTTAAACTGGAATTTTTGTTTTTGATAAAGTAATCCAAGTTTATAAGGAAAAGGAATAAATTGCCCGTATACAAGAAGTATACCAAAAATTAGAAATCTAATAGAAAAATATGGTTTTCTACGAACAATCCCAACCTTTTATGCTTATTGGGAGCTCATGGGTGTAACAAAAAGAAATAAGGGATAAGATGTTATTCCTCAACCATACAAAATCCTTCTCTATTCCCTAAAAAACTCTCCTATTTCTTTTTGTTGTAATCGAAAGTGTAAGTGGAGCAACATTCCATGCCCTCCAGTGTCTTCTTTTTGGTCTTCTAAAGGTCCAACCGAACATAACTTCTTTGGTTGAGTCTGACATCACCTATTGAAGACCAAACCATCCTAGTACTTCCCACAACAACCGAAACACTCTGACAATGCAAGAAGAAGGTGATCCACGTCGTCTCCTGAACATTTACCCATAAACCACTAACTAACACATGGAATCCTCCTCTTTCTCAAATTCTCCGCTGTCAAGATCACCCTCTCCCCTCGGGCAGCTAGCCAGGCGACAAAACACACCATTTTAGGAACTCTCAGGTTCCATACAAAATAACAACAAACTTAGTGGAATCCTGCAAGTGGATCTAGGGAGGGTAGTGTGTACGCAAACCTTACCCCCTACCTTGTGCAAGCACGCTGTTTCCCGTAGACCCCGGGTCAACATAGTCTCAACAACAAAACAAAGGAAATAAAGTAATGAAAAAGATATGGAAAAGGCGGTAACAATAACAAGATAATAACAAAAGCACATCAACGGGTTCCATACAAAGAGATATGAAAAAAATTCACTCTTCCCTGCCCAAGAACTTATCATAACAAGACATAATAGAATAACACCATTAACTCCTAGATTGAGACTTTGTTTTGGGGCAAACAATGTTCTCTTGTAATTTTTTGTTTATTCAGGTCATATGGCTCTTGTAACTTTGCATCTTCTCGATGCCTTCTTAATGAAACATATTACTTCATAAAAAAAACTACCATTAACTAACCCCCCCCCACACACACACACGATGCAATCTACTCAACCTTTGGAATTCTATGATCTCCCAGCCTTGCATGTTCCTTCTAAGCCTCAAATCCCAATGAACTTCTCGATCTTGTAGCCTCTGTATCCCTTGGACTCGCATACCCTAAAATTTTAAACATATTAGGAAATGTGATACTGAAAAGTGTTGTTTCTGCACAACCTGTGCCTCCAAAAGACTTCTCCTGTTTTCATCACTCACCCTGAATGTTATCATTCCTATTAAACTCTTCTCACCCGTTCAAGATATTCTTCCATAGCCCGCATTCATAAGGGAGTGACTTTTTTTGTTCTCCATCCCCCTCCAACAACCCATTGAACCGGAATCTTTTTTCTTGACCCTTAAGGCCTCAAAGCCAAGTGCTATTTATTTATGTTTCTATTGATATGAAATACTGTCATCATTCAGGCTAATATTTGTAAAGTTTTTGAAAGACATTGGGGTTGTTCCTCTTCTACCCTTCTATTTTTAATATCTCCTGGATGAATTGCAACAATCTTTTGTTTAGAATCCTAAAGACTGAAGTCTCAAGCAGTATCAGATATGTACATCTATGCACTCTCTCTCTCCTCTCTTTTTCTCTCTTCTTCTTCGTCAAGTGCTCCCTGCTGTCCTAAATCTTGAATACATACATAACAAAACAGCTTTTGACAATTTTAGTTTTGGCACATCTTCTTGTCTTTTAGGTGTATAAATTCTGATGTAAACTCTGGAAATGTTTAGGATTTTGAGTATGAGGAATATGAGGAAGTTCAGCATCACTACCCTCATGGTTACCATGGTGTAGACAAAGGGGGACGGCCTGTCTATATTGAAAGACTTGGCAAGATTGAACCTACTAAACTTATGAATGTTACCACTATAGAAAGGTTCTTGAAGTATCACATCCAAGGGTTTGAAAGGACTTTTGCTGAAAAATTTCCAGCATGTTCGATTGCAGCTAGGAGGCATATAGATTCATCTACTACAATTTTGGATGTACAAGGACTGGTCGGTATTGATTTACTTAATACTCAACCAAAGCTTCATTAGTTTTCATATTTGATATGCAGCATCCTTTTTTGTGATTAATGTAGAATTGGAGGAGTTTTGGGAAGCTTGCCCATGATTTAGTCATGCGCATGCAGAAAATAGATGGCGACAACTACCCAGAGGTGCCTCAGTTTCAGTTCTGAATAGTAATTTGTAATTCCTTTTAATCATTTGATCCTTTGTTAATAATTTTGTATTATGCAGACATTGCACCAGATGTTCATTGTCAATGCTGGAAATGGATTCAGATTTCTTTGGAATACTGCAAAAGGATTTCTTGATCCAAGGACAACAGCGAAGATACATGTAAAAGAATTTCCACTATCTGCATGGTTGTCTTTAATGGTAATGTGAAACTTATAATGATCGCCTCTGTTTAATTAACAGGTATTGGGAAACAAATTCCAGAGCAACTTAGCAGAAGTCATAGACCCCAGGTATAACAATGGCTGCAAAAACGTCATTTTCTATATTGCAAAAGTATGATTATTGAATAAACAGTGTGCATTCCTTCATTATGTAAATTGGTTTTAACAGCCAATTGCCAGATTTTCTTGGAGGAACCTGCTCATGCCCAAATCCAGGTGGGTGTCTTAGGTCTAACAAAGGACCCTGGAATGATCCAGAACTGATGAAGGTGTGGTCATTGTCTGTAGAAATCATATTCATCACATGTTTTTGTCTAATAATCTGTAGTCAGACGTTTCTCACTTTTTCATGCCAAAAACCCTTGCAGCTGGTCCTTACATTACACGGTGAAGCACTTTATCCCAGGAGAATTACTAGCTTCTCTGATAGTGATATCGAAATCAGACCTGTTTCGCCTCAGGTATTATAGTGGCTTAGCTGGCACTGTTCTATGGCTTTCCAGTTATCTTAGAGATGCATCGTGTTTGAGACCAGTATTCTCTTCTCAGTTATTACGCGACGAGATTGGGTCTGCAGAAACTGATGTGGAAGTAGGGGTCTCTGCTTACAGTATCATCCAATCAAAACCACTTTCTGACAAAGTGAGTGACAAGATTCTGATTGCCCCTCTTACCAGCTCTTGATCATTTTTATGCCAAGTTGAGAACATCTATGTTTGAGTTTTCTTTATATCCTAAGACGTTTCCATCATTTGTGATATACGTTTGGACATTTGACCAGCAAGTTAGCTAGGGTGTGATATTAGCTTTCCTGTATCATAGAAGGGAAGACAGTGAGAAAACCGAGCCAGTAAAGAAAGATATAAAAGATGCATCATACCTGTGAATTTGCAGATATGATTTTGCATTGTGCCATAGCAGGAGTATACCTCCCTTTGAATATACTTCCTCTAGCCCCAATAAAAATAAACTAGTCCTTTTTTGGTTCATCCTAAAATTTACCTTTTATATGTCGAAGTGTATGACCATCTCATCTAAAAGTCTAAGCTATTAGAAATATGCACCCGACCTGATACTTTTTCCTTGCCAAACACGTGGAATTCTTTTTCTTTTTGGGTGGTGGGACTCGAACCCAAGACCTCCCTCGATACCATGTCAAGTGTATGACCATCTCATCTAAAAGTTTAAGCTTTTAGAGACAACACACTTTTAATCAGTTAAATATCTTACTATGTTTCAACACCCTAAAACTGAAATTTCACCCTCCAAGAATTCAATTCAATATGAAATAATAGTATAAATTGATTTGTGCGTCCTATCAAACAACCATACCTTTTCATTTTTTTTTGATAACCAAAAATTCCGATGTTTCCAATTTTGAAATTCACTAGGCCCACCCTACCCTTCTCACTTACATCCCACACTTGGTTTCCCCGCAAGAATCAAACTGGTGATATGCGCCTATTGCATATCCCATGCATTCTACTTTTGTCGTTGAACCAAAGCCCTGAGGGATATACCTTTTCATATTATCAACTATTATTTTAACATTTTCCACCAAATTAAATATATTAATCTATTCAAACATTTTACTATTAATTCTACTTACCAAAAAAGAAAACAGCATTGTACTTCTTTTGAGATGGAAAGTGAAAATAGTCACCGTTTAATGGGATAGAGAGAGTAATGCTGTTTCATCTTTATTACTATGCTATATACAGACATTATTTGATGCAATTATAGCCCTATATGCTGAGGATGCTTATAACCAGATTTGCAAAATAATAACAACAACAACAACTACCCAATAAAATCGCACATAGTGGGGTCTGGAGAGGGTAATGTGTACGCAGAGCTTATGCCAGCCCCGATAGGGGCATAGAGGCTGTTTCCGATACAATCTGGTTCTCTATTGGTTGGTTATCAATTGCCAACACTACAGAAACATGTTTAAATTTTTTCCAACTCAAACTAGTGACTTTCATACGCCCGGTGTTCTGTGTTTCTCCATTATAGTTATATATTCATGTCTCCTGCTTGATTTCTTTAGGGACCAACCAGGAGATCTGTTTCGTTCGGCAATTTAATTCGAGAAGATCATGTGCCGATGCCTACAGCTGAGGATTTAAGTTCTCCAAGTAAGAGCTTTGATTTCTATGGTCAATCAGTGAGTTTCATTTTGCATTAGCCAGCTGGTCTTTCCTTTACCAGAGTACATTTTGCTGTTAATGTGTCGTATCCATGATGTCTCAAATTTACTTAAGACATGTTGCCTTGTTTCTTTAATATAAGCATGGTTCTAGGCCATGTGACAGCTCAGTGTTGATCATCGTAGTTGGCTGAGCTCCCGTAGCACAATATGATTGGTTGTTGTATATGTTGCTAGTAGAGAGAATTATCCGAAGAGTTTTAATCATTTTAAGAGGAAGAAATGCACTTGGATCTTATTAGAGGTTGCTATATTGAAATCTTATTCAATGCTAGGAAATTATTGACACTTTTTCTTTTTTGCCACTTCGCTGTGCAATTCCTTTTTGAAGAAAATAATGCTTCTTTTGCAGCTGGATGTGATGATGGAGCTGTTTTATCTGATGCACTGTAGAATAGATAATTTCCAGTGTGCGACTTTAGCACAAAACCTGAATATTATCATCTCCTCTAGGGTGTTATTAAAAATTTGAGCCAGTGGTTTAGGAGTTGTTGCACTTAAAGTACATTAAATGTTTATGCAGTTCTAAATAGCTTTCTAAAAGATGCTTTCAGATTTTTGTTGGGGCAAAATCTTCCTGTTGCGTGCATCATTTCGCCTTTCCTTTCAAGAGGAAAGGGGGCTTGTTTATACTGATTTGTTTGTTCACCTTTTTTATGTGAGAATTTGTACAGGATTTTACTTTGTTTTGAAAAGAAGCTTCACTGTGGTCTCATACATGTAGTCTTTTTTTCCTCTCTGCAACAGATAGGGCTATTGTAGCACTACAACGAAGGTTGCCTGAGAAATCTATTGTTGGTTTGATGATTGATATGATGGTCAAATCACTTGCATGGATATACTTCTTGTTTCGTGGGGTGGTTAGGTTATTTGTGAAGAATAATGATGCAAACAGATTTAGAAATGGGCAGAGATCAGTGAGTGCAAGTTCTGCTGAGCAAATTGTTTCTTCCCCGAAAAAGGAGGATCTCCTCCATCCATGCTGTCAGAGGTTGCAGCATTTAGAGGAGATGGTGGCTGATTTGTTGAAGAAACCTACGAAAATTCCTCCTGAAAAAGACCTTATGCTGCTTGATTCAATGGACCGAATAAAGTTCATAGAGTATGACTTGCAAAGGACCAAGAAGGTACTGGCCCGTGAACTGTTTTGAGATATTATTCATTTGTCCAGTCGCTGAGTTATTTATTTATCATTGACAAGTGGAACTAAACCTTCATGGTCTTAGGCACTTCTTGCAACAGCATCACAACAAGTAGAGCTTGCTGAATCATTGGAATCTTTGAAGGAGAACAAGTTTAAAGTAAGTTTTCTCCCATGAACCTTAATGTATACTCTGCTCATGTGTTATAAAATTCAGATTACTAAGAATTATTTCAAACAGGCGACAAACTCATGTTGGCTGAGAGGCAAGCCTTCTCAATACAGAACTTGATTTGGGTGGAAACAGCAGTGATGCGGTTAAGCTTTAGACTTGTCAACAATTTGGATTGGACCCCTCATATATACTTGGGAGATGGAGCTTTGCAGGTAAAAAGACCATGCTGGAAATAAAATTGGCAGCAATAGTGGGAAACTTCCATCTTTTTCCACAATCAATATCCTAATTTACTTCCATCTTCCTCCATCTTTAAGTGTCATCTCTTTGCTGTTTCTTTCAGGCTATTGAGTTGGTGGTCAAGTTAGCTGCTAGAGTGTTGCACTCTGCTTCATTTTTCTTTAGAGGCGGCAGTGTGATGTTATAGTTTGATTACACATTCATATTTGTACATAACAAGTTCTGAACATCACTCACATATTTGCTGTACAGAACAAGGACGGATTTAATGCATAGCTAACAGATTCGTTGTCTCAGTTTCTCAGAGACTTGACTTGAGCCAATTGTTGAACGATATTTTTAAAGTAATAATTTGGATATTTGAGCGTGCTCGTCTTCAATGAGTCAGATTCTACTTTAGTTACTTTGACATGCTCTCCAAGTGAAAAGTGGTACAAAGTGGCAGATTGGCTAATTTTCAGTTTTGAAGTGACAAAAGTATAGAAAGAAATACGTGGATTTAGAGGGGGTCCGAACAATCCGTTCTCAAAGATGATTAACCTCAGTACCACTGTTAATATTATATTCACTGTGAAGCTCTGGGTATGTTATTGTGAAGCTCTGATAAGTGCCTGAAGCATATTATAAACTCCCGTAAGGTAATTCGGGCCATCAGGTTTCTGCAGAATATAGAGCAAGTTTTTACATGCCTTTGTTTAACCAAAAATAGTTTCAGGAATAAACAACTAAACTTATTTTTAACAGATCACTAGCAATCAGTTTGAATTGAAGTTCAATCGAACTCATTGTAAAATCAAGGTAATACAGATGTGAATAGATTTAATGAAATTAAGCAAATAAAAAAGAAGGATGATCTTATTGATTATCATTGTGAGCCACAATGGTTGCAAAATCAAGAAGAATTGTCCATCAATAATGCAATAGCCTTAAGTAAAGAATAAATTCAGTAAACTGTGAATGCCTGTACAAGTCAAAAGAATGGATGTATTTATAGCCTATGCATAAAGTTCACATGATCATATCCACTCCCACACGTCACTCTTAAGTAGTTAGAAACCGCCGAGATATTGCAGGTAGGTGGCAAATTTGGCATAGTGGCCAATTGGGCATTAGTTAATGAAAGAATTACAAGAAAATACATGTGACTTTACACAATAACAAAAAATGCCCATAATTTTAAGTTTTACCCCATCTAGACTATATTGTACATATTTTGAAAGTATTTGCAAATTCAAAATTTGTGTTCTTACAACCATTGCTTCTAAAATATATGGAGTTAATTGTCACGTCCTTAGTTGTTAACTAAGTACACGTGCGACACTTGACAACTCGCTCACGATCTTGCACAACTTGCTCACGTTCTTGCTTGGCCAAGTCAGCCTTACTATACTCAGGATCGCCAAGAGAATGGAAGAAAGAACACAAGAGAATTTTTAAAGGAAGCTTTGTATTAGAGAGAACTTGAATTGTTTTCTTGGTTGATAAATTACAAATGAATGCCCCCTATTTATACTAATCATCTAGGGGCTAGTATGTAAATAATAATTGTTCTACAAGTCCTTTCATATTTACAAATAAGTCCATTCTCTAGAATTCTCTACAAGCCTAGAAGATTTCAAGGACTTTCCTAATAAATTCATAAAGATCTAGGTTATTCCTAAGAAAATATCCATACTTATCTAGAATCTTCTCACAAATACTAGCCTTCTTCTTATGTAAGCTTCCACATGGCATTAATATATGCCAAATGGAGCCTATGTGGCATGATGATGTGGTGGATCATCACACTCTCCCCCACCTAGTATTGCGACGACCGCGGCGCAATGCTGCTGCATAAACTCTCGGATCTTATCTTTGAATTGCCACAAATCCTCATATCGTTCCCACGTGGCCTCCTCCGGTGATTGACCTTTCCAATGGACGAGGAACATAGCGGTCGCTTTTTGCCCTTGTTTTCGCCTGGCTTGGTAATCTATGATAGCCTCGATCTCTCGATCATGCGAGGCAGTGATAGTCATTGGCGCTCGACTTGATTGGCCCCTACTCGGATCATCCTTATCTTCATGATATGGCTTAAGCATGCTGGCATGGAAGACGGGGTAGATCTTAAGATATGATGGCATGTCAAGCTTGTATGAGATCTTGCCTACCTTGGCGACAATTTTAAATGGCCCTTCATACTTGCGAATCAAATTCTGATGCATGCCCCGTAGTGCCTTGAACTGTCTTGGGTTAAACTTCACCATGACCATGTCCCCAACTCTATAGTCTGTGGGACGCCGTTTACGGTCCGCAAACTTCTTCATCTTCTTAGCCGCCTTATCCAAGTAGGACTTAGCAGTGTCGAGCTGCTCCTCACATCCTTTGGCCATATGATAAGCCCCCAAACTCTTTCCTTCGAAAGCGGTTGGTAATGAATGTGGAGTTTGTGGTTGTTGGCCTGTGGCCAGCTCAAATGGTGTCCGCCCCGTGGACTCACTCCGCTGTAAGTTATAAGAGAATTGGGCGATGTCTAGGAGCCTTGCCCAATCTTTCTGATGCGCACTTACATAATGTCTCAAGTATCATTCTAGTAAGGCATTGACCCGTTCCGTTTGTCCATCCGTCTGTGGGTGGAAACTAGTAGAAAAGTGCAGTTCCGTGCCTAGTATGTCGAACAACTCTCTCCAAAAGTTCCCAGTGAAGCGGGGGTCTCGATCACTGATGATATGCCTTGGTAAGCCCCAATACTTCACCACGTTCTTAAAGAATAGCTTGGCGGCTTCCTTAGCTGTGCAACCCGGTGAGGCAGGCATGAAGGTAGCATATTTGGAAAATCTATCCACGACCACCATAATAGTACCATAACCGTCGGACTTCGGTAGGCAAGTGATAAAGTCCATAGTCACGCTCTCCCATGGACGTTCTGCAACTGGTAATGGCTCCAAAAGTCCTCCGGGTTGTTTTTGTTCAACCTTGTCCTGTTGACAGACAAGACAAGTCTGCACATAGCACTCTATGTCATCTCGCATGCGTGGCCAATAGTAGACTGACTCAACCAAGGCCCTAGTGCGACGTTGGCCTGGATGACCAGCCCACATTGTATCATGACTCTCCCTTATGATCCGCCGTCTGATGTCCCCAAACTTAGGCACGTAAACCCGCCGACCCGTGGTAAGTAATAGGCCGTCTTCAACCCAAAAACGTCTCGTCTTGCCCTGCTTGGCTAACTCGATAAGTTGTTTGGCTGCTGGATCATGTTGCATGCCTTCTTTTATAGCCTCACGAATATCCCAAGTTGTTGAAGTGATGGCAGCAAGCTTGGCTTTCCGGCTCAAGGCATCAGCTACAACATTACCTTTGCCCGACTTGTACTCTAGCACATAATCAAACTCAGCCAAGAATTCTTGCCACCTAGCCTGTTTTGGTGTGAGCTTCTTCTGTGTCTGAAAGTAGCTAGTAGCCACATTGTCAGTCTTGACCACGAACTTCGACCCGAGCAGATAATGTCTCCATGTACGAAGGCAATGCACAATTACAGTCATTTCCTTCTCTTGCACCGTGTAACGCCGCTCTGTCTCATTTAACTTGCGGCTCTCAAATGCTATGGGATGCTTATCCTGCATAAGGACACCCCCAATAGCGAAGTATGAGGCATCTGTGTGCACCTCAAATGTCTTGGCAAAGTTAGGTAATGCCAAGACTGGCTCCTATGTTACCGCCGCCTTAAGGCCTTCAAACGCCTTTTGACATTGCCCCGTCCAAACCCATGGATTGTTCTTTTTTAGCAACTCCATCAATGGTGCAGCCTTTGCTGAGTAGCCACTGATGAACCGACAATAGTAGTTAACAAGGCCAAGGAAGGATCTCAACTCGGTTACCTTTGTAGTTGCCTCCCACTCCTGGATAGCACGTACCTTAGCCTCGTCCATACGTATCTCGCCATTGCTAATGATATGGCCCAAGAAGTGCACCTTTGATTGTGCAAACTCGCACTTCTCCCTCTTGATGTATAGCTCGTTCTCCCGCAAGACTTGGAAAACTTTCCTTAAGTGCTCCATGTGGTCCTCCAAGGTGTTGTTGTAGATGACTATGTCATCTAGGTAGACTACCACGAACCTGATCAAGGTAGGGATGAAAAATCTTGTTCATAAGGGTGCAAAATGTGGCTGGTGCATTGGTTAAGCCGAAGGGCATCACCAACCACTCAAAGGCTCCATATCTTGTCACACATGCTGTCTTTGGCTCATCCCCTTCAGCAATGCGAACCTGGTAGTAGCCCTTTCGAAGATCCACCTTGGTAAAGTATTTGGCATGCCCAAGTCTATCGAACAAGTCATCAATGAGTGGGATCGGGTACTTATTCTTCACTGTAAGCTTATTAAGTGCTCGGTAGTCTATGCACAAGCGCAACGATCCATCCTTCTTCTTCTGGAACAATACTGGTGCGCCGAAAGGTGCCTTTGATGGGCGAATGTGACCAGCATCCAGCAACTCTTTCAATTGTTTCCTGAGCTCCTCTAGCTCGGGCGGTGCCATACGATATGGGGAAAATGCAGGTGGTTTAGCCCCTGGTTCCAACTCAATCTTGTGATCCACCTCTCGCCTAGGCGGCAAGTGCTTAGGCAATTCCTCGGGCATGACATCTTTGTTTTCCTCAAGCAACTTCTCTATGCAAGGCGGCAATGTCTCTTGAAAACTCTTGTCTTCCTCCATACTTGCAATAGTTGCCACGAACGTTGGCTCCCCCTTCTTGATCCCTTTTACAATCTGCATAGCTGAGATTTGTGCTTGGAATTGTCCATGTGGCATAGTCATTGTAGGTACCATGCAAGCTCCTTCTCGCTCCATAACGAAAAGTCGTTAGAGGTAGGGGTCGATCAAAGTATGACAATGTCTAAAGAACTCTTGCCCCAGTATGATGTCAAATATATCCATAACGGTTACGGTAAAGTTTGTCGTACCTTTCCAAGCTCCCAATTTGACACCTACTCCATTAGCTACCCCGCGAGCATTTTGTACGTCGGCATTCACGGTCTTGACGCGAGAGTTGGTTGGGGAAAGCTTCAATTCTAGTCTCTTTGCGGCAGCCTCAGTCACGAAGTTGTGAGTTGCTCCGGTATCCACCATTGCACGAGCGTGCTTGTTGTTGATGGTGAGATCCACGTACTGATTGCCACTCTCGGTAGGTTGGATAGCTTGCTTTGTGACGGCACCACATAATCCGATCATACCCAACTGTGCAGTTCCCGAACTCTCTCCTTGCGGCTGCTCCTTTCGTTCACGGACTATGGCGCTGAGGCTCTTTAGGTCGGGACAATTCCTAAAGCCATGTGGACCTCCATATATGTAGCATCCCTTCTTCTCGGCCTGTGCCTTCTTCTCGGCATAGCCTTGACGACCACTCGACCTTTTAGAATCTTGAGTCTTGGAGTATTGTTGATGTATCTCCTTGCCTTTGCCACGATCTCCCCCACCTTTGACATTGTTAGCTTTTGACTCCTTGCCATTGCCTTTGTCGTGCTTGTCATGCCTGAAATCCATCAATGATTCGGCCTCTACTATGGCTTGGTCTATATCGGTGACTTGTCGGCGTTGTAACTCCTGCTTAGCCCAATTTTGCAACCCGTCCATGAAGTGGAACAACAAGTCATCATTGGTTAGGTTGGGGATTTGAAGCATAAGGGTAGTGAACTCCTTGACATAGTTACGTATGCTCCCTGTTTGCTTCAATTCCCTAAGCTTGCGCCTTGCCTCGTACAAGACATTGTTTGGAAAGAATTGTCGCTTGAACTCGGCTTTGAATTGATCCCATGTGCTAATAGTACGTAGACCTTTATCCACATCCGACATCTTCCTTCTCCACCAAAGCATGGCAGTCTCTGAGAGGTACAATACCGCAGTGTTGATTTTTGCCTCGTCGTCCTTCACTTTGCCGTGCCTGAAGTAGTTCTCTAAGTGCCAAAGGAAATTTTCCACTTCTTGTGCATCACGAACACCTTTGAACACCGGTGGTTTGGGAGCATCGATCTTGGTCTCTCTCGTTACCACTACATTTCTGGCTACCTCGGTCACGCCAGCATTGACATGCTCCTCGAGTGAATCTATCTTTGCCTTCATAGCATCGATAGTACTCAAAGCCTCCACAAGTCTACACTCTAAAGCAGTGATGGTTTGCCTTAGTTCTATCTCAGTCTGTGTACGTCCCTCCAAGTCATTTCGGATACTCTCAATCTCTTCAAGAGTGTGCCCCTCAAGAACGCTAAGGGTGCCTTCCACCTTCCCCAAGTGTTGGCCAAAGATCTCCACGGCATCCATCCACGCGTTCATCTTCATCACCCACTCTTTACCGAGCGAGACGTCCTCGGGCAGGACCTCCACTTCATCCTCGCTCGCCTCAGTGGCAGATGATTCTTGGGATGTAAGCCCTTTGTTTGGCACAACCTCGGGTGGTACCTCCTGGCTCTTGTTGGTGGCATTCCTCTTTTTTCCACGGCCGCTCTTGCCAGCAGCATCCTGGATGACGTTGGCTTGGGTGTTGGCAGGGTTAATTTCTCCGACATTCGCCATTCCCTTAGTTGAAACCTTCGCTCTGATACCACGTTGTCACGTCCTTAGTTGTTAACTAAGTACACGTGCGGCACTTGACAACTCGCTCACGATCTTGCACAACTTGCTCACGTTCTTGCTTGGCCAAGTCAGCCTTACTATACTCAGGATCGCCAAGAGAATGGAAGAAAGAACACAAGAAAATTTTTAAAGGAAGCTTTGTATTAGAGAGAACTTGAATTGTTTTCTTGGTTGATAAATTACAAATGAATGCCCCCTATTTATACTAATCATCTAGGGGCTAGTATGTAAATAATAATTGTTCTACAAGTCCTTTCATATTTACAAATAAGTCCATTCTCTAGAATTCTCTACAAGCCTAGAAGATTTCAAGGACTTTCCTAATAAATTCATAAAGATCTAGGTTATTCCTAAGAAAATATCCATACTTATCTAGAATCTTCTCACAAATACTAGCCTTCTTCTTATGTAAGCTTCCACATGGCATTAATATATGCCAAATGGAGCCTATGTGGCATGATGATGTGGTGGATCATCACATAATTCTTTGTTCTCACAACCATTGCTTTCTCTCTTTTCTTCTCACATCTTCTACATATGATTCAAGTTGCCGTGTATTTTCTGCTTATCCTCTTATGTCATTTGCTTGCAATATAAGAAAATTGAAGAGTAGAAGTCCACCATTGAAGACCATTCAAAGCTTTGGTTTTGATTTTTTTTTAATTTGTTAGTTGTTTGGATTGGATGTTGTTTCAATTGATTGAAAATATCAAAAAGAGTTCAATATTTAAATTCGAAGTGATTTGGAGTAGATTTGGGCAAGATTTAAATTAAATTTCAGAAAAAACGCAAGGAAGAAGACGGAGTCAGATTTTTGTATAATTATGTATAATATTGTATAATAGTGTATATATGTGTTTAGACAAGAGGGGTTGCTCTGATGGTAAGCAACCCCCACTTCCAACCGAGAGGTTGTGAGTTCGAGTCTCCCCAAGAGCAAGGTGGGAAGTTCTTGGAGGGAAGGATGCCGGGGGTCTATTTGGAAACAGCCTCTCTACCCAGGGTAGGGGTAAGGTCTGCGTACACACTACCCTCCCCAGACCCCACTACGTGGGATTATACTGGGTTGTTGTTGTTGTTGTTGTAGTGTATATATGTGTATAAACACACATTATACACTGTTATACACTTTTATACATCTTTATACAAGCGTCTGTAGACGAACTTCTTTCACGATTTTCAGTTGTAATTTTTGTTCAAACCAGTCCAAATCTCCATTAAATGACTTCAAATTTTATATACAACCTCCTTATACTATTTATAACAAGTCTAAATGACACCCACTCCAAATTTCTCATAAAACCAAATTTGGAATTTAAACCTGCATATTTAAGCTTGTTAAATATCTAATTTTCACTACCCAAATGAATTTGGTTTGTTAAATTAATATTTGAGTCACAATTACTATTCGAAAATTAATTTAAAAGTTTGAAAAATCTATTTTAAAAGTTAAATAGTGATTATGAGAACCTATTAGAGTTGAATGTTGAATCTTAGCATATTAACTTTGGGTTAGTTGGTTGTAAATTGAAATATGGGCTATAAAATTGAAAAGCATGAAGCTCAATTGTTCTAAAGTGAAATTTTCCCTTAGTTAATCCCTTGCATCACGGAGGCAGTTGAAGACCAAGTCAAGTTTCGGATCATGGCTTCATGGGTTAGCACCCGAAACCGTCTTTGGGACGCTTAACGGAGACACAATGCTTTATTTCACCCCGGAGGGATCACCGAACCGTAAGTATTTAATGTGAAGATCGTGGGTAAATACAAACTGATTTTACCAAAAATATTTTTTAAAAAAAGTACTTAAAATAAGCTATTTTTTACAACTTGGACAAACAAATTAGTTGGAATCATTGCACTTCCCTACAGCATTATTGCCATAACATGACCCTTGTGAACAAATTGCCATAGTCATTTTTACCGTCAATTGTAGAAAGAGATGTTGCATTAGTATTCGATTGAGTAAGGCACCGGGTGCCCGTCGCGACAGTTTAGGCTGTGACAAAGTTAGTCGTAGAGCGAGGTTCTTTCATAGGGAGTCTATAAGTTGTTTCTAGTAGAGTTTTATTTATGAGTTTATTGTGCACCACACTTGTAAGTAGGAGGTTACAAAGCATTTAAGATTATCACTTTTTTTTTAAACTTTAGATCATGTGGTAGAGCTTAGTTGTAAGAATTCAAACTCCTAAAAAATATTTTATTTATAACACAATGATACCTACATCCAGAAAGACGGTTGGTAAGAGATTGAATGAGATTATGAAAGAGTTGAGTCAGAGGAAATCAATTTTGTATTATTCTTATGATGAATAAATATGAGGTATTCAACAGATCATCTGTGTACTAATATGAGTAAGCTTCTTGATAAGGAACCCTGAAGCAAGCATAGCTATCCACCAGTATGGTAAAAAGAAATAAGAGAATCAGAAGGTTGATACAAGTTTCAACAAGTAAAAGAAGTAAGGTGAAGAAGTGTATGAGGTATCCAGTTAGTGAAGATTATCAATATTTTTACAATTCAGTCCGAGGAAGATAAGCATTCTGAGTTACTTTCAACAGTAATAAAAATATATACACTTGACAACATCAATCTCCGTTCCAATTTATATGACCGTGTTTGACTAAGCACAAAGATTAAGAAAAAATAAAGACTTTTGGAATTTGTGATCCTAAATAAACAGAGAATATTAGTCAATCCGAAGAGCCATTGAGATGGTGCAATGAGAGCTAAAAGCGAAAGAATATTTTGTTAAAGTTTCAGAATAAGGTTAGAGAAAACAAAAATTAGCAAGAGAATAAGAAGAGATTAGATGAAGCATTATGAGTAAGATATGATAAATGAATGATAATTGTAAATCAAAATATGATAGGATGGCATAATCTATATTCCTTGAAGGAAAGTACAAAAGGAGACATGACTTGAGACATTAGAAGAGTATAAACTATAAAGTCAAATTCTCATTTTGAGAAATGAGTTGGTAGTTTCAACATTATTACCAGAAGGCTAAGTTAGGCCCCAGAGTAATAGAAATTAATACGGGCTAGTAAACAAGATGAAACGAACGTGATTTAGGAATTAGAGGGTTCAATAATAGTCGGCATCATAAGAATTTTTAAAATTGCAATCCGACAATAATAGAATGGACAACATAAGAATAACCTTTAAAGGTCATTCAGGAAGACGCTTTCCTAAATCAAGCACTGTGAGTAGAGTTAAGCTTAAGGGACTAAGTGTGCCAATTACACCAAGTGTCACCTTCGTACATAAGAAATTCAATTATACCAAGTATAAAAGGGTTATCATAATACGAGTAAGAGTAAGTGAAGAAGTGAAAAGATGTCGAAGATGAAGAGGTAAAATATATATAGGTAAACCTTTATAGTGTTAAATGTTAGTACTCCCATGGGAGGGAGGGGGTGATGGTGTGATATGGTTAGGTCAGAGTTAAGTATTTCAGGTAAGTATGGAATAATAAAGGAAGAAAACGATAAAAATGTGAAAGGAATGAGATTGCATTTATTCAGATTATACAAATATGTTACGACACCAGAACATTCTACAAGCACGATACCAGGGATAGGAAGTAAGGGTTCCCGCCTGCCCGGAATGTTATTGATAAATAAGTGTCAATGAACACTTGATACATAAGGAGCCAACACGAGAGGTAAGTTAAGACAAAGGAAATAAACTAAGAGAGAATATATAAAATATAGATATGAGAATGGACCAACAAGTAATATGTAGTTGAACAACGTAGTTATGGCTAGACAAAAAGTTCACAGATAAATCAACATATTATTCAAGATAAATATAGTAAACCCTAACATAGGGAATTCAATCTCACAGATACGAGATTACAATCATTGAAATTTTTTAGATAGGAGTTGGGGTAGTTAAATGTACCATTTAAGTTTTACAGAAACAAGATAGAGTTCCACTAAAGAGACAATAAAAATTTGAGTTCAGAAGTAACCCGACAAGCACAAGGACACAGAGGCATGTAACTAAGGATATTTATAGGTGAGTAAGAATAAAAAAATTCCTTCGGGTATGCGATGTAATAAGCTTGCATCTTTACAAGAGTTAGAGGGTCTCCCATAAGTATTACCATAGGTTGGAATTATGGGAATTACTTGGAATTACGGGATGATAAGCCTACCAAATTGAAGATATATGAGTGTAATTTCTAACTCATTATACCATTTATCGATATGATATCGGAGTATAAAGAAATTTATATATTTTTGCGAGACTATGCAAGAAGCTCCCTCTTGGACCGACTTAGACAATTGATATATATATATATATATATATATATATATATATATATATATATATATATATATATGTATGTGTGTGTGTGTGTGTGTGTGTGTGTGTCTACAACCTCGTTTTAATTCATTAATTTTTACTTTTTCAGACCCTAGACACCTAAAACTTTCTCTCAAAGTTCTCTCGTGATCCATTACCCAAACCAAGGGCAAACAACACAAATCAAGTATCGGCAATACCGTCACACTAGTGAGTTTCTTATTCTTCTTGTGGTTTGGTTTTGGTGTGGTTCCGGCTCAAGTGGTAGGTTGTTTAAAATGGTTTAGGTTCTGTAAAATAAATATCCCAAGGTTTTTATATCAAGCATAGGTGATTTCAATTCTTCCAAAGTGATTCTAGTGCCGAGAAATCCGAATTGATTGCTAGTTTCACTTCTTTGTTCTTATGTCTATGTTGGAAGAATATTTCGTGGTGAAGTAAGCTCAAATTGGAGTTGTTCTATCTATTTAAAAGTAAGGAACCTCTTAATCTACAAGTATTTAAGCTTATCTAAGTTGCGTCTAAGTCGTTAACGCTAGAACTTGTGAGATATTTCTTGAAAGACTTGTTAGTAATATTGTTGATTGGTGGACTATTTTGGGAGGCTTAATAAGATTATTATTGATGTTGTTTGATGGCTTATAGTATCTTATGGGATGTAGTTAAAATCAGGAAGGTGCTGTCCATTTTCTTGTAAAATATTGATTTCAAAATATGAGAGTTACAACGCTTATATGATAACGCGAAGTCGGTTTACTCATTGTAGACATAAGAAGATCATATTGAGCTTAGTTGACGATTTGAGAGAAGATTGAAAAGTTATGTTAAGGAACTTCCTTCTTTTTTTTGGAATGATCTAAAATGAAATGAACATAAACGATACGCTACTTCATAACATATCTACTCCTAGCAACTAAGGTTATCCATATTGTTCTTTACTTGTAAATTATTCTAAGAAAGTATTATGATCTTTGAATCCTATTGAGGTTCATATTGATGGTATGAATGTCCATAATTTAATCAAAAGTGTGACGCCCTTACGTCACTACGAAAGGTTTAGAACGTAATTCCATGAGTCCAACATGTATATATATATATGTATGTCTCTATTTTACTCTGCTGAGCCATGCTATTGTCGGTCGGGTATGACACCTATTATGCAATCATTGATCAGTTGGATTTATCAAGCTTCACATGGTCAGGTACGATTCTATCGAGCCTTGTGATGGCTGGGTACGTTTTTACTGAGTCCTATTCGAGGCCGGGTATGATATGATAATGATAATGCACACAAAGGCATATATTATTGAAAGTATATGCATATATGTGTATCATGCATTTCATGTCAGTCGCCCTCAGATGCATTCAGATGTTACAGGTTGTATCTTCTCTATCTCTCTTTACATTAATGTTCTTATTTATACTTTTCTACCTTACATATTCTGTACTTTATTCGTACTGACATTCTTTTAACCCAGTGACATTGCATTTCATGCCCGTATATCCCGATAGATAGATTGACAACTTCCTAATAGGCTATCAGCTTAACGGAAGGTGTTGGCACACTCCACCTGCTCCGGAGTTGCCTATTTGATCTGTATGCTTTGGATATGTAATGATTGGTATGGCGGGGCCAATCCATACCTTTATGATGTTTATGTACCCTTAGAAGGTTGTAGACAATGTCATGCGTATGGATACTTGTATAGCCTTGTCAGTCTATTCTTTGAGTTTGCAAATGATCATGTCGGCATTATATGCTCGTAGGTCACATGTATAAGTTTGTATATCATGTTGTGTTGTCCTATATTAAGTATTTTCTTATGTTTTATTCTAGTTATCTCATTACGGTCTTTCCAGACCATTTAGCCATGATAGTATGATAAGAAAGATACGTTACATTGATATTCGATTGAGTAAGACACCGAATGCCCATCGCGGTCCTATGACTTTGGGTCGTGATAGTCAAGGGGTCATTTTTTAAATACGGTCAATTTTGAGGACAATCAAATAATACCAGCTTCTTGCGGGGCCATTCCTGTCCGGTATTGGACATCAAGGTCTAGTAACACAACAGAAAGATTTAGTAGCTCTGCTTTTGCCGTTAAAAATGGAGATATTATTGTTAAGCAAGAGAACCAAAATGTCAAATACCCTAATGACCAAGATTGACTACACGCTGGGATAGGGAGAAATTCAAAAATAGCTACATATACAAATGATCATTCAAAAATAATTACAGTTTTAAAAGTAATCAAAATTTAGCCACATTTTATGTAAAGATAAATCTGAATGAAAATATTGTTCAAAATTTTTAAAAATACTCTAATATAATATACTGGAACTATATTGGAGTTCCAGCATAAGTATACTGAATTATACTGGAGTTCCAGCATAATATATTGGTCCAACATAATATACTATATATCCATTATATTATACTGGAATTTTCCGCGTGTTGGATTTTCAACATAATATGCTGGAAGTTCATACACAGGTGCACCGATCTCCAATATATTACGCTAGAACTTTCGGTGTTATAGCAAAAAAGTGGCTATTTTTTAATAACTTTGCAAATGTTGGCTATTTTTGAATGACCAGTCGAAAAATTGGCTAGCGCCTGCTACTTTTACGCTTGAATATGACTAAGTTTCCCACTTGCCCAGATTTAATCACGAGATCCATCCCAAGGAGAAATGGTGGATTTGCCTTGCCTCAATCGTTGGCAAAGGGATGTAAAAATAGCACGAGCTAGCCAGTTTTCAGATTGGTCATTCAAAAATAGTCAGCGTTTGAAAAGTCATTAAAAATAGCTACTATTTTGCTACACACAGAACGTTTCGGCATAATATACTGGAGAACGGTGCACCTGTGTATAACTTCCAGCATATTATGCTGGAACTCCAACACGCGAAAATTTCCAATATAATATATTGGAGAGTGAAGAACCGGTGCTCCAATCTCCAGTATATTATTCTGGACCAGTATATTATGCTGGATATAATAAACTAGAGTTTCATCATTTTATACTGAAATTACAATATATTATACTGGAGTATTTTTCGGATTTTGACAGTGCTTTCGTTCAGATTTATCTTTACATGAAAAATAGCTGAATTTCGGTTACTTTTGAAACTGTGTTTATTTTTGAATGACCACTTGTAAATCTGGCTATGTTTGAATTTCTCCCCAAAGGGATATTGATTGGTCGATTTTTGAAAAAATTATATATGTACGTTTGAATAATAAGCAAAACTAAAATATTGGTATAAATATTTTTAAAAAAAGATCTTGATTAAAACTTATTTACAAAATCAAATGGATGATGAGCGCCTTATAAATAAAATGAAGTATTTAGTAATATTTCTAATAGGCTATTATGAATACATTTCCAAAATTGAAAATGCTTGAAGGAGGGTTGTAGTAATGTACTTGAATGGGTATTTTATTGATATGAGTTAAACTGTGTTTTTTCTAATAAGATGTCAATATACAGATTCCATCATTTGTTCGCCTCCTCAAATAAGCTGCTTGATGCCTTGTTCCACTGAGATGAGGAAGCAAAAACCTGTCTTGCACTCGAGGAAACTGGTTTTCTGAACTTGCATAGTTATTATTCTGATATGGAAGTGACACAAACTCAATGACCCAGCGAAAATTCATTCAGACCTCTCATCTCTTGTATATTGGGTGGGTTCATACCAGGGAATAAGAAGGCTGTTTTATTGGGGCAAGCCTTTTAAAAAGATATGAAGCAAGTTGTGATGTGAGGGGATGTGATATCTGTAAAACGAAATGTAAAGGCTTATCTTGGCTTTAGCCCTTATCTGTTCTGTGACGAGCGAGGGCTCAAGTCAGCATGAATTTTGTGTTGAAGCATTACCCAAATCAAAGGGAAGATACTCCACCATTATGAAATTTGTCCCACCTAAGAGAAAAGAGCTTCTTTCCACATTGAATGACGTTGACATATTTAGATGATTCACTCTACATTTTCGTTGCTTACATGCTAAGGTTAAGTTACTCTGTACAATCGTCTTTTAGGCAAATCAAAAAGCTAATAAAAGAGGTAGCTGCAGTTTTTGAGGAATAAACAGAACCTTACCGCGAAAGAAGAGCCTTGATGTAACTAATAAAGCTGCTTCCATGTGACCAAAAGATTACAGGTTAAGGGTAAGGTTGTATACAATAGACTTTTATGATCCAACCCTTCCTTGGACCCCACGCATAGCAAGAGCTTAGTGCACCAGACTGCTATTTTAAAAAAGAACCTCACTGCACGTGTGCGCGTGTGTATGAGAGAGAGGGGAGGAAATATACTTTCAAGTGAGAGAGAGAGAGAGATTGATTTCCGAGTTAAGGAGCCGAAAACTGAACAGAGAAGCTCCAAGTTTTGCAAACAGAGCTTCTGGAGAGGTCAGTGGCTCTCCCCAACCCTTGACTTCTCGTGCGATGCTGCTACTACTACAACCATCCCTTCTGGAAAAGCCTTCTCCAAACTCATACTGTCAATCAATTTTTCTTGTGAGACATTCCTATACAATTCATTCGACTTTTTTTTATTGTTCTGACACTGGAAATTAATAAAATAAAATTGCAAATTCAAGGTAAATAAATCTACGAAACTAATATACGTCTCTGTTCATGTAAGGTCCAATACACGTCAACATAGTGGGGCTACTAGAAACTGTAACCCCCAACATATGGTCCGAGTATTGCCTACCATTATCTTTCAGGGAAGATCGTTGATAGCTTTTCGCTTAGAATTTTGAGAACAAGGATTTGCTTCTTGTTGACTATGACACAAATTACCACGAGCCCTGTTTGAATTTACAACCATCACAGATACCAGTTGTCTTGTTCACTGCACTGGTTTTCCTGAACTTTCATATCCCTTCTTCGATGCCTTTGTTTGCCCTTTGTGCTGAGAACAAAGTACTGAGAGATGGTAGGATTATGGAAAATTACCGTTAGGATAGCTCTATTTGGAGGCGATGTCAGAAAGCCACAGATCATGGAAGGTGGATGGGGGAGAAAAGGAGGCCCGAAATGTAAACAAGAAACTTCTGTGACTTGCAAATACTTCTTTCTTTTATAACCGAGAAATCACTTACTTACTTAGTTGGCACAACTCCCGGTGGTCCACCTGATTTTTAGATAACTCCAACTTGCAGATACTTCAGCACAAAAATAGAAAATGCTTCTACAGGGTATCTATAATTAACAATTAGACGGAAATTTAAATGTTATTGATTTCTTAAAATGCATCACTATTTATAGATCATAGTATTCTTTCACGTAAGTATGCATATATATATGATTCAAAAGCAAACACATCAGCGAGTGCATCTCATTAAAAATTTGCCAGATGCAAAGAGGGACAATTTACAAGGATTGCGAAGGCTACGAGGAAGGTGCAGTCATGTATGATGACTGTTCTAATAAAAATGGAGTATACATAAGACTAATATTCACAAAATTTCCCACAGCCTTTGGCCATAAAAATGATAACTACCCCCTTGAATACAAAACGGGAAATAATACATGGGATGATCTACGGGGATAAAATCAAAATAGGAATCCCTCACTGAGCCGGTGAAACAAGGGGCTTTTACGAAAGTGAAACATCAAAAGGAAAAAAGGAAAAGGATAAAATCCTGTACACGTACCTCTATACATGTCCCCTACCTTCCTGAGGCTCTAGGACGACAATAATATACAGAACCCAAAATTTAAGCAGACGTCCCTCTAGTATAGCTAAACTTTCAAAAATTCACCAACTTGCATAAGGTGATGCTCTCAGGGGCAGCGAGCTTCATCTGAACCATAAAATATACAAGAATTAGCAAGTTCTGCCAGGTATTACCACCATGTTCTGCCACTTCACCAATATCATCATTCAACAACCAAAACTATCTTAACCAAAAAAGTAGGGGAGGTGATCAATTGAAAGCTGCATCAAAGCATGTTTCAAATTTAAACTTAGTGAATGAGGGAGAGCCTTTGCGGCTGTATCCCCATTGGAAGAACCTTTTTATAAAGCATTTCAAGTAGTTCATTCCTCATCATTGGATACCAAGACTACCAATAGAACTCCAATACAAGTCAATTGACTTCAGTACAGACTAACATAAAAGAATGTGTTACCTGTACACCGCTGTTTCCCAGGCATGCTCACCCATTCAGGGACTGATTAGCCAAAAAGGAATTATCCTTTATCTGTTGAAGGTGGTTTAATCCAGTCTACAGTCATTGGGCCTAGTAAACGAACTGCTATTCCCTGCTTGCAGAATCTGAGCCTGTTCTTGTGAATGTTGCAATGGTGAAAGCTGCTGCTGCAACTGTGGCGGGGTCACCGAGGAAGGAGGTTGCAACTGGGAGGATTTTTGCTGCCAGTTGAAACTATCAGGCCCTGTTGGAGCCAAGTTGCCTGAAGATTTTCTTTGGCTTACCCCTTGGCTGATTTGAGGCACCGACTCACTGCCAGCAGAATTTGTTGGTGGAGTCCCAATTGAATCACATAATGGTTCTGTACCCTTCCACTGATTAGCACTCAGAGTTGAAACATCTGCGCCATTAGTTGCATCATTGACATCCTGAGGCATTGAGGTGATTGCACCTATCTGAGAAGTTTTGCACATAGGGTGTTGTTCAGCTTGAGGTTCACCAGTTTGCAACTTCTTTGATTGATCTGAATTTACTACATGGTTCTGCTGCAATACCCGTTGTACGGTTGCTTGGCTTTGTTTCAACAATTTCGGCTGTGGCTGCACCTGTGGTTGTTGATGCACCAATCCTTCATGGTTGGAAGAAGTGACTGAGGATGGAACAGATTGCTGAGATGAAATAGTATCCGAGGGAGCCAATGAGCCAGGACCTTGATTGCTATTATCCTGATTGGGCAGCTGCTGCTGAAGATGCTTGGTAGATGGAACTAGTTGGCCAGAGTAAATCTTAGGCTGGGGCTGACTTGAAGAATGAGGTGCCACAGCTTGCTTTGCAAGCTGGACAGGGCTGTGTGCTGTACCAGAATATAGTCCATGACCTTGCATCAAGTGAGTGGCTTGCTCACCTTTCTCAGCAGATTGATTTGTTTGATTGTTCGAAAGCCCATTCAGTAGAGAGGGATCCATCTGCAAGTTCTGGTGCATCATCATGTTCCCTCTGCCAACTCCCTTCAACAATTTAGCTTGTTGTTGAGATTGTGACTGCTGACGCTGTGGAGGATGGTGCCTGCCTGCTTGTTGAAGCTGCTGCTGCCCTATCTGACGTTGCCTTTGCTTGCTCATCTGAGTAGTTGCACTGCTGCCCCCAGTTTGAGCAGTCCGTGCAAGCCCATGATTTGGCAATGCATGATGTTGCGGCATTGGGGTCATTGAGGTAGGGGATGTCAAAGGAGAAAGTGATACCGGCGGAGAAGAGGATTGTGATGTGGTCTTCGGACTATTTTGCAAAGAAGCTGAAATAGGTAGTTGGGGCTGCGAATGTGAAAACTGTTGTTGTTGCACCAGTCGCTGCTGCAGGTGCCTCTCTTTAGCTAATCGAATTGCATAAGCTTGTTGCTGTGAGTTGGTGGCATGATTAGCCCCTTGAAGATGAGGACGATGAGGGCTAAGCATAGGTGGCTGATGTGATTGCCGATGATGAAGTGGATACGATGTGACGGGAGAGGCAGACTGGTTGGGGAAAGAGGAACTTAACCCACCAAATGGAGAGACCACTTGACTGTTTCCTTGAAGCTCAGGAACCATCATTTGCCTCTGAACTTCCTGATTCTGTGGAGGCTGTAAGAGAAGGATACCGGAACCGTGTCATTGAATTAAACATGTAAGGAATATACAAGATACCGCAGAATTGATAATTAGATGCTCATAACATGCTCCTGTATATCAGCAACCACAAACAGAGCAGCAAATGATGCAGAAACCAGCGTCAAGTAACAGCATAACAACCAAACACGGAAGGAGTTGCTAGACAAAGTATACAAGCTTGGAATGCATCAAAATTGCAGATTGAAAAGTTAGATGACCATAACATACTCTTATACATCAGCAACCACAAAAAAGTAGAATATGATGCAGAAACTAGCGACAAGTAACTTCTTAAAAATTGTGGAAGTGCATAATCTTCATAAGGACACTCAAAGTTTATCCCTTCAATATAGAAAAGTGCATTTACTCTCCTAACGAAGTCGGGAAATCTTATATCTGAATGCAATTCATTGAAAGCTAAACAATCATTATCTTCGCAGGTTGTCTTTCTGGATTTCGCTATAGCTGTGATTTTGTAAGCATTCAGCAAATCTTCTATCCATTAGATATAAATAAATAAGTGCACATCGTTCAGACACTTCTAATTGACGACATGCTTTACACGTCAAAATTTGCAAGTTTGCCTAATTGAACTGTTAGGCTCACATGTTCTCCAACCAAGATCATGTGGACTCTACTCTTTAAGAGCAAAGTGGCAACAGACCGGATTGTAACAAAGTCTTACAAATTACAGTTAAAATAATAAAAATATATATATATATATATATATATATATATATATATATATATATATATATATATATATATATATATATATATACATATATATACATTAGAGAGAGAGAGAGAGGAAAATTGTTGTAACAAAATAGCAGAGAGCTATTTAAATCGTCTCACAAGGTACTAGCAATCCTTTGGATCGACTCAACATGGAAAGTTTTCCGTATACCAACTTCACCAATGGACCGAACGAGAGAAACAAAAGAGAAGCAATCAAAACCCAGCAGCTAACTAACCCGGATCATGTGCGAACCATCGTGAGGTCTCATCACTGAGTTCACCTGATTAGAGCTCACTCCAGAATGCATATTCACTGTGTTTGGCATTGCTCCCATCCCGGAGGAAAGCATGCTTCCAGAATTCAACATAGGCGATGATGCAACTCCTTGAAACCCAGGCCTTGCCATTGGAATACCTCTATTGATCCCACACATCATGCCCGTACTATTGCCACTGGAAAGTATATGAGCACCGCCACGATCAGTGGCTGCAAGAACTCCAGGAGCAGCTATATTGGATTGCATATTTCTCATTTGATTATACTGCTGAAATCTCTGCTGTTCATCAACTGGAAGAGATGCAGATCTAGGAACAACATATCTACCATCCCTGGGAGCAAAACTACCCAAATTGGAACATGACGAGAACAAGCCAAAACATTATTTTAAGCATAACCCATTCATTACCTAACAGATGCATTGAGGGGACTTGATGGAAAGTTGTTTCCACTAATCATATTGGACGACCCCTGGACTGCGGAGTTTGCACCAGACGCTGGGAGCACTGAGTTTAATGCACACTGACTTGAGATAGATAATTCACTTGGGTGCGGACCTTGGCATCCAACAGAAAGATAGTCTGGACTCGAGGGCGCATCACATAGGTCCAAAGGTCTTCATAAAACAAGCAGAATGAACCAGTAAAGGAAAAGAATTATTAAGAGTTAGCCAAGCTTTAGTAACAACCGAACTTGAGAAGTGTCCAACTCTTATTAAGCATTGCAGAAAGACTTACGTAAGAATAGGGCCTCCGTTCAGATTATTTGTACAATGTTTGGAAAGAACATGTGTGTGAGAATCATGTGGTTGCTGGAGTTGTCTCGGATCATGTTTATAACCCTAAATTGAAATAGGAATGTATACATCAACTTGGAGCTCAGATGTATAAAAGCAAACAAACAGAGAATAAATTCCTGCTTTGCACACATAAAAAAACTTTTAAATGAATTTCAACATTCTCCTGGATACCTAAAACTGCTAATATGCAAGGATCTTCCTTCTCAGAAAATATCACATTTCCTCTCTACCTAGACTACCCATAAATACAAAGTGGAATGGCCTCCAATGAAGAAGAACAGATTTGTTCATTTGAAATATTGGGCTATAATTGAACCCTAATTGATTTTCTCTACTTATATTACACTGATAATAGGGCATAATAACCGGACCTAAATCCCTGCAAAAATCCTCCCAAATATTACACACAAACCCTAAAAGATTTTCTCTACTTTTCATGTCTAGTTGGAGGAAAAACCTAGAGTTTGAAGAACCAAGATAGGAGCTGATTTCATCCATTTTTCTGCTGGAAATGTATGGGAAGTTTTTCTATATTTGTAAGAACTCACGGGACACTAATCAGGAAGCTGTGAGTTCGAGTTGTTCAACTTGTAGTGGACTGTTTTGTGGGTTGTTTTGTGTTGCTGTTGGATTGTGTGTTTTTCTACTGTTTTAGGGGGTTTTGGAAGAGAAAGGGTGCGGAGAAACACCACATGCAGGGTGGTGCGCAGGTCGTTCGTCGTAACATTTTCAGGTTGTTTGACACTACTACGGTGGTCGTTTTGTGTATGAATAGATTGGCGTGTGTTGGGTTGTTTTGTCGTGTTTTGTGGTATATACAAGATTGGAAAACAATGTATATATGTTGTTATTGAGTTGTCCCACATCGGAGTGATTTGAGGTCCTTGGTTTCCTTATATGGCTGGGCAATCCTCACCTCACAAGCTATATTACATGTCAATTGGTGCATTATGTGCAAAAAGAATTTGAAGACGTGGAGCATCTCGTGCATTGCTAGGCGGCAACTCGCCTGTGATGAGGGAACTTTAAGATGGTTGGGACAACAATGGACAATATCAAACACAATGACTATGGCCCCCTATTCAGTTGGGCCTTCGAAAGGGAGAGAAGATGAATGGCGTGGGAAGTGCCCCACTAACACTCATGTGGGTGTCATTGAAGGAGAAAACACAAAGTGATTTCTTCCCATTTGCTTAAGCCTGTAATTGGGCTAGTAACCGGTACTTGTGCTGGTAGGACGTACCAGAGACCTAACGGAAAAATCGAGACACGCGCAAGCTAGCCGAACACCACTAGGAGAATTGTGCAGGAATAGAAAATGACTACATACATCAAGGAATAGTCTCTCATTTCAAGATTTTTTTGGTATACACATGACGTTCCAATTTGCATAGAAGTTTGGGTGTTTTTTAAGGATCATATTATTTGATAGGTTCTCTACCTTTTGGTATATTGCTGATATGCGGGAGAGTTTTCCATCGTTCATAAATTATTTACCTTATAAAAAGATCAAGCTAGGTGTTTGTTTCATTAGATGTCTCAAAGTGCGCTCTTACATTTTGTGGATGTCTGGGACATTAGCAAACCCATATTACTACAAAGACTTAACATTTGTGACCCATCAGGTGTTGTAGCTCTATTGTTTTGAGCAATGCATTGCAGAAAACTTAATCCCCTTTTCGTCCTAGTATGATAGAAAGCCAAATAGTAGCCCCAATTACCAAAGACACCTCCTATAGTAATTTCATCAACACGTAATGAACATGAGAGAAGAAAATAAAGCTATTATATGTATGCTAAGCAGACAGATAACAAACCAGTAAATTGGAGTTCAACGGCCACAAAATAGGGGCTCTCACACTCTAATATGGTGAAGAAGCTTAGACGAATTTTATGGAGAAATACTAATGCAAGAATATACCTGATTCTTCCGTAAAAGATATTTCTGCCCGATCAAGATCATTTTCTCAAAATGAGATCTAAGAGTATCCTCTTCCATTGGCCCCTGCAAACGCTGAAACAGTTGCCTAGCACTTCCCTGAATGATGTTTAGCATGTTCATTCAAATTACAGAAAAAGGGTAAAGAAGTGTTAACCTTAACGTACTAGAGTAAGCAAAAAGCAATCCTGAACCTTGGGAATGCCAGGTAATGTTGAAGGATAAGGTTGAGAAGATCCTGAATCATCAGCACTATCAGCACCATCACCACTACTTCTGTCCATCAGTGTTTTGTGTCGTTCTTTGCATTCTTTTGGCTTGCGGTAGATACACTGTATTTAGACAATTCTTTAGGAGCAAGCAGTGAAAGATAAGGTAAAAGAAAACTAGCAAGCAGCAAAGAAAGTGTAAATATAGAAAAGATTAAAAATCATCTACTGTAGTCTGGCTAAAAGATGCTAGGAAACCTCATGACTATGCTCACCTTGAATTGTAAAGTACTGTTGAAAGCATCACTTACAAGCTCCCAGTTTGGACCCATGTCATGCACCAGGACCACGAGTGCCTAAAATTTTGAAGTCAATCCATTTATACACCTCATGCCAGAAGAACTACAATGAAAAAAGAAACAGAAGTAGGTACATTATTATCAGATAAAAAAGAAACCAACCTGGTCCTCGAATAGTGACCATGGACTTCCTGAACCTGGTTGTCCAGCGGACGTCTGCATGAGATTGTAACAAGCAAATTCATTCTTTTAGCGGATAGATCTTCATATAATCATTCTTACAAATAAAAGTAAATTTGAAATAAAACAACATATTCTAGCATAAATAAGCACCTTCAAAGTTTTGGCTCTCCTACCCTGGTCCCTACCACTAAACATTCTCATAAGTTTGTTTGGGTTGGACATGTTACTCATCTGGGAAGCCGCTGGAGATGGGACAAATCCACCACCAGCACCTATATTTTCAAAAGAATTTTCAAGTGATTGCCTCATCATCTTTGGCTTCTTTGTGATATGTTGACCGACTAAACCTTCAAAAGAGAGAGTGCCGTTATACAAGAAGAATATTTAGTATCAAACTCTAACACAGATGCAAAGTTAGTAAAAGCCATACCATTACTACCATTAGAATCAAGTTGATGGCTCCCCAATCTCTTTCTGGAGAAGTCCCTCTGAAACCAAACAAATTATAAACAATCGCAAAATTGTTAAAGAAATGTGTGTGCGCGCAAGAGATCCGGTTATCAATGTACATCAGCATTGCCATTCTTAAAACCATCAAAAGGATGATAGCACATACTTCCAACATGCTGTAGATTGAGTCATCAACAGCACAGAAGCATCTGTTGCATATAACTTGGATTTTGCTAAAGCAAGATCATTGCATATTCACATACTTCAACAGCAAGATCAACAAAGGACATGAAGTTTTTTCCCCTCCCAAGAAAAAGGAAATTAAATGAAAATAACCACATAAGCAACGAGATATATCAATGCCCAGTAAATAATCAAGAAAACATAGTTGTTTCAAGCTTCCAGAGACTGGCAGGAAAAGAGAACAAGACCAAAAGATCAAGACAAAAACCTCTGTAAAGCAGCGTCCAATACTAACAGGAAAAAAACTAACTAACAAAACGAGCCGCTATGTGAAAAAGAGAGAATAATTTGACAAGCTATTGAGAAACACCTATAAGTGGATCGCTTCCCCAACTGAGCTCCAATTGGGAAGTGCAAAAGCTTTACAGTAAACTGCAGTCAGATTCACAGTGAATAAGAAAAAGGAAATCACCTGCTCGTTCTGAAAATTAGAATCAGCCTTCCATCGCTGTTCATATGCAGAACCCTGCATTAACGAGAATGCAGTCATCAAGAAAACCGAACATTGAGATGCTTCTAAACCAAAAAAAAGTTTACAGAGGATATAGCAACTTATCAAGTACCAGAATCTTTGATTTTTTCTTCTTTTTAGGTTTTGAAACTTCACTTGAGTCAAATGGTAAATGCTTTTCGAAATCGCCAACTGACTCAATGTCCAAACTATTTGGCACATGTGATCCCCCATGCAAAGTACTCTGATCATCCTGAAATGAACTGGTATCACCACTTGAAGCATCAGTTTTGATTGGCAACTGAGCACATCCAGATGTTGTTGCACTGTAAGGACTAAGAACTCTTTGCCTAGAAGCAGTGCGCATACGCTTTGTTGGAATAGACACATTAAGATTGCTTGCTGGCCGTTTGCCCAGTTGCATAGATTGATAAGTACCGAGTCTGTTTTCCGCACTTTGTGTAAATGGTACATCAGTGCGAACATCATATGATCTTCCATTATATGCCTTTATGAGGATCTTCCTTTTCTTCTGGGAAAATCTTGACAATTTGTTACCCTCAATGGCAACTGATATGTCATATGGACTTGTCTCTCCTTCATCCTCTTCAAATGCATAATCTTGAGATCCAAAGTCTGCTTAGAGATACAGCAAGAAATGTGACCAACTAGAACGAACAGTACTAGGAGGCAACAAACTCGCAGCAACATAAAATATAAAAAGAGAACAGAAAAAGAAAGGAAACCTGGAAGTGTATTGCATGCAGATGTCTCCACCTCTTCATGCATACCAAATTTCTGAAATTTCAAATAATGGACTAGCATCAACAAGTGGGATTAGAACACAAAAACATACTGCAAAAGTCAACAAGGACGGTGTTGGCTACAAGGTCGGACTGAATATATCTGAAATGCAACTCTTTCTATTCCCTTTATCAGTCAAAAGCACCTGGCATGTTGATGTCTAGTTGTGTAAAAACAAATAACAACAAGCAATATATCAATCATGAAATTAAAAGTACGGCAGCACCTGTACATAAAAATTTTATAAAGTAATAAATTTCATTAAAGAAAGGGCAAAAGTGTTCCCCAAGTATATCAAAAAGTAGAAGGCCTCATAAAAAAGGCAGCACCAATATGTAGTTTTAGATACTTCCCCTGTACCGAATAAGTTGTCCTACTTTCTATTCAGGATTATGGCAAAATTGACTAAGGAAACCTACTCCATGCACAATTCAATACTTCCCACTATTCTAATCAGAAAAAAAGTGCTACAGGCCCCACTTTCAAACTAGGAATTTTTCAAACAGTTGAAAGAACAGCTTACAAACGGCATACAACACAAATTTATAATAACATTCTTTACATAAGAAGTATATGCAGAATGCTCAAGAAAATAACTTGGTTCCAAAAACAATTTACATCGCAAGAACAACTTCCTCATTAACTAACGACCTAAGTAACACAATCATCATATGTTACAAAATTCCATGTTAAAGAAGTGCTGCAACAAAATCCCATAGGAGGAAAACTTCCAAACTGTACATTCTTTTCTTCCCCAAAATCCATTTATTGTTTAGTATTTATCCCCTTAGGCAGCAAAAGAAAAAAGCCAATAAAGGATGACTATTAAAAGTTAAGCCTGAGAGAATAAAAGAACACCAATTAAGGACAATTAGACACAATTCAGAGTACTCGAGGACACTGCACTCGTAACAAATGTTCAATTAAGTTATTACATTCACTTCCTGACTAGACCTTGAATAAAATAAAGTTAGAGCTCTATTAGGATTTCATAATACTTTTATCTAGGGCAAGGTCAACCAACTGTGTTGGATGAAACCAGCAATTTGCAACTCCACAAGTCAGAACATGCAAAATCAAGCATTGGCAAAAAAGTGATTCTCGATATATTACCGCATAGTGCAGCACATGAGATTCGATGGACTTTCTGTAGGCATCCATGGCTCCAAGGGAAACAGCATAGAAGAGGTTCTCCTGCACGAAGGCATGAGGATCACTTATTTACCTTTTGTTGAATAAAAAACATAAACAAACGAAAGAGCAACATGTATCACCCCAGAAAATGAAATAGCTAAGCATTCAAAAGATCCCCAAAAATATGTTCACTAAGAAAAATTTAAAGACCAGAGATCAGAAGACATTGACGCTTAAAGATATATACTTCTCTGAAATGATCTTCCTGGGGTGCATCAATGATTCCAGTATCAGACACCCTCTCTGGAGTCACCGGAGCTTCAGCAAGGCCTTGTGGAACATCAGAATCATTGTATTTCAGAAATCTCATGGCATATTCCCTAATAGCAAGGGTATGATCCTTTCTAAAGATCGGCCTCTCCAGTTTTTTGTTTTTCCCCTGCCAGGATCATCACAAACTATGAATTAAGGGACAAAGATCTCCCCTCCAGCCTTTCATTGGAAGCAAGTACACAGGGAAAAGCAGAAGTTAATTGGAATTAGTAGCTTCTGAAGCATTGTCATTTGTTCTAATGGTTGCCCTATTTAATTATTTCCAGCAAAACTTAAAACTTTTCTTGCTAGAGAACAACCATTATATTTTTCCCAACTTTAATTTAACTGCATTGAGATCACATACATCAAGGCAGCTCTTCAACCCAACCAGCTTATGTATATACAAGTTCAAATTAGTACTCTCTTAGAAATGTTTGCTGCTTACCCAATGCTTATGTGAGAAATGAATCACATAATTGATAATTCTTGGTTCAATCATACAATGTAGCTCATACAATGCAATGGAAAATTGCTGCAAATGCTGTCTAGTCTAATAAAAATGCTCACTAGTTTCACCGTTGGAATACAAGAGTATATATATAAGTATGTATCAAGCAATTGCATGAAAATAACTTTTAACTTTTAACCATTGGTTTCGCCCTTCTATCCCCATTGAAATTTAGAGGGGGGTCTTTGATCAGATATTGATACAAGCCTCTATCCGCATATAGAAGAATTACAATAAAAAAGTAAATGAGCATACATACACACATAAATACACATATGTGTGAGCTTCTGTGTCTATGTATGTGTGCGTATCAGATCAGCATAGTGTATCACTTATTCCATACCCAGATATTCATTTACAAAAGAAAGAGGTTATGGCCATTGGCACTCCATAAAACAACAGGCAGATAAACCCACGCCAACTGCGAATGGACAGAAGAATTGCTCAACCAGGGCATGATCAGTTACCCCTTCATAAAAAACTTGTTTTTCAACAAAGGAAGGAAAAGCAAAAACATAACAAAAAAGAATACTACTTCATATCTATATACCTCAATAAACTGCCAGAAACCCATGACAGCTTTGGCCATAATATGAGCAACCTTTTTTAGCTCCCAACTACTATTTTGTTCTTGGAATCGTGACCGCACGGTAAAAGCCACTCGGTGACACACTTGAGCAGCTGCAGTCATTTTCCAAAGACGTTCCTACATGATGAGAGACTTTTAAATAAGTGGCTAAGTTTGGAGAAACAGACTGAACAAATTTCCAACCTAAATGAAAATGTAATCATGTTTCAACCATTCAGTTATGGAACTCATAAAAAAAACTACTAATCAAAGATGAAAGTGGCTCTAATTGAAAACAAAGATCCAGAACCTTAATGAAAATTCAATCAAGTTTCGACCATTCAGTTCGGCATTAACAAAAAGCTATCAGAAAAGCAAAAATGAAAATGGCTCTAACGGCAAGGGTCAATTAAGTCACACCTGAGCAAAATCATTTGCCAGCCAAACCATTTCCTCAAGTACACAATCCCAGTGGGATTTGCGACAATTCTCCACTGGAAAGGTCACTGCAGATAACTCTGCAATCCTTTTACGTTTCGCCTGTTTGTTATATAAAACATTAGATCTTTACAGCCAAATAACGAACTCATAGCAAGATTTTACAAGCCTGGCCAGAAGAAGATGTGAATTAGTTTTAAAGATTAAAGCAAAAACCTCTATAATCTGTGCCTCTTTCAAGATTGAGTCTTCATCACCCCTGGTAACAAGTTTAAAGTTGATCCCAGATGCTTGTACCTCAGGGGAAAGATTTGAAACTCCATGCGGTAACACATGCTGAGAAGGCTCAGGTATTGTGGACTCATCTGAAGCCTGACGTCCAATAATACAAGCATTTCCTTTTTGGCGGTTGGAACTATCACTTGTATTTGTACTGGGTTTCCTCTCAGTTTCTGACAGAGATGGGCCAACTGCTTCCACTACGGTGGTAATATTATCTTTTACCTCACAAAGCAAATTAGGTTCACTGCTACCAAATTCTTCCTGTGATGTATCGAGAAGATAATTTTGGTGCTTTTTGGAGCCAGAATTGCATACTTCATTGGTCAAACCACAACCTTCACCAGCTTTCACCTCTTTCTGTTCTTTAAGGTTGCTTTTGATAATGGATGTTTCCTCTGGCACCAACAGTTGTTCCTTTAAGTCACCTTTGGAGTCCAAGTTTTTTGGGTTCATAATCATTTCACTATCATTATTTTGATCTAGAGTATGAGTAGTCGGGGTGCAAGAAGATTCTGAATCGAAACCCTTTGTGCCCAATGCTGGATCACTGCTTTGAGCATCATTTGGTATGCTTTTCTGGTCACTCTTCCCACAACTGAACCCATTTATTTGGCTGAAACTAGCTTGCTTCCCAAGTCCTGCTGCAGCTGTACACGACTGACCTTCGTGGCCAGCAGAACCTACCCCTTCTTCTCCCAGTGACGATGGAGGCCTTTCAGGACCTTCCTGAATAGACATTTCCTTAACACCTGTGTGTGAGTTCTGATCATGTTGGTTATCCAGCAAATCTCTGGAAGCACTAGCTTCAGGAATGCTATCTGCCAGATCATCCGTCTTCAAGTAAGTAGTTGAATCTGCAGCTTTAACACCATCTACTTCAGAATCCAGCAGGTTATCAGAAGCCAGAGTCTTCACAGGAATACAACCATTTGAACTAGAAGGCACTGCAATGTTCAAAGAAGAGTTCTGGTCTTTTGGATTTTCTCCATCAGAAACCAGTCCTTTTACATCTTTAGAGAAATGTTGTGAAGGCAAGGATGTTGCATGACCACCACGAGCTAGAATTACATCAGTAGAACTTGATCTAGTGCCATCCCCATTAGGCCGGGGCCTGTATCTTCGCTTGTAAGCTTTTCTAGGGACACCAAAAGCAGCAGAACCACCCAATTCTTTTGCATTTCGACTTCTATCCAACTTAAATGACTGCTCTGATGGAGTAAGATTGCTCCTACCGGGTTGTCTAGAAAACCTATCACCTTCAGTGTGTTCATTTTCACCATCAAATAGCATGAGATTGTCAGCACTGTTGGGTTCACAAAGTTGAGGAGCCCCGAGTCGACCACTACTTTCAACTGAGTCTCCACGAGGTGAAGCAGTAATTGCAAAGCTACCTTTTGCTTCACTAGAACGCAGAAAGACAATTAAGCAGGCATAATAAGGATTAGAAAACCAACAGAACTCTGAGAAATTACCTGGTCACAAGCTGATCGGGAGGTTGATCTGTCAGAGAAGTGGACTGAACACTAAGTGAAGCAGCATTCCCGAAATTGAAATCCAGCGGATCACCACCCTGCAATAAGAAGAATCAAGTCCTGCCAAAAAATGCAAGCTGCCAATTCAAAAAATAATAATAACTGGTCCAACCAACATACTTTCTCAAGAAATTCTAATTCTCTTCTCTTTTCCTCTAGGAAACAATACTCCTGCCTGTTAACAACAACAAATCTCACCGTAAGTATAGAGGAAGTACTGAAATCATTAAATTCCATACAGGCAGGACAAGGAAGTGAAGCAGCACGTTAACATTACCTAAGCTCAGCTTGAACCTCCTCAATTGCTGATCTCCGCGGAGAAGTTATGTTACCAATACCAACTCCACCTTCAAGAACTCCTCCCATTGAATCAACCTCGGCATTGACTACGGGATCAGATTCCGCACCACATCCATGCATTCCCGCCTTAAAAGCTACAGGGTGCTCCCTCCATCAGCACAAGCCTCGATCAAATTCCTGAAGACAAGAAAACGCTTAGACATCGTGCAGGAACTGAAATACCAACAAAAGTAGTAACAACTGATATTAGTATGAAGATGGTTATCAAAAATAACAGATATTAGTACATGGATATCAGAAGATATATACCCCTTGTTTGGATATGGGTAATGACTTGTTAAAAAGTATCTTTTGTAGCATATATACAAGAATTCAGTTTATTACCATTTGTACTTCTACGAACTTAGGACACTATCTGGTTGCAGACTCAATCACGTTCCTCTCTTTCTTGAATAAATGCAAAAGAAAAAAGAAAATTAACCCTGCTTCATAAACTACTATGGGTAGAAGTGAAACATATAACTGCAGAAAAAGGAATATGGCACAAGAGAATTCAGGACTCTTGCCAAAAGAAAGCAACTTCACAAGTAGGATCATCGGGATCAGTTGTGTTGGAAACAAGAAAATAATATGTTGCCAAGGTAACATCCCTAGATACAGAACCACCAGACACATATTACTGGCTAGATGAACAGTTACTTTGAAGAGGAAGATAGTGGCATTAGTATACCTTATCAGGGCCTCTATAGAAGATATGGGGAAAATATATAGGCCTCGATAAACTATGGTAATGCCTCTTAATACTTTGCATATTTATAGGTTTAAAGTGGGGCAAGACAGACCCCACCAACTGGTCTGCAAATGTAAGAAACTACGTAAACATGGACCAATGCAGGGGAGAGAATTGCACCGCCTCAGATCCCTTTCTCACCTCACCTTGCTTTCTAGAAATTTTCAAGATCTAACAGGCTCTAAATTAAAGTTCTTATGCAATAGTTACTAAGAAAAAACTGTACTGATCGAGTAAGCTCCTACTGGAGGATCCACATTGATCTTTCTTCTTAGGCAATTGTAGATGGTTTCATCATGTAACAGCAAGCGTACAATAGAAAAGACAAAATTTTCCCTTCAACATCGATAACATCCATGGGGACTCTGTACAAATTAATGGTACACAAGAGGAAAGAGTTCACATTGGAGCATAAGCTGCTTGGAGAAAAAACACATCTAAATCTAAACAGCAATGTAACAAAAATGGGTAAGTTAGTGCCCATGCACTCTGGCAATGGTTGTCCTTCTCACGTTTTGATTATAGTATCCAAGATAAAATGGATATCCCATGTTACACATGCAAGTGCCTTCGTGTGAGTGTAATTGCTCATAGCCTATACTCATCCATTAAGTATAGTATATGAACCATTCATCTATCAGAAACTAACAACTAGGTCTCTAGAATGTAGCTATCCAAAAAAAAGTTCAGTGCACGAAAGGGTGTGGCCTAGTGGTCGGAGCAAGTGAGAACCATGAGGTTTCAGGTTCAAATTCCAACGGAGGCATAACCACTATGCGATTTCTTCTCATCTGTCCAAGTCTTCATGGACAGAGTTACCCGGTAAATGTGGCTGGTGGGAGGTATCCCTTGGAATTAGTTGAGGTGCGTGCTGGCCCGGACACCACGGTTTAAAATAAAAAGGTTCATGCATGATTGCATGTCAACTCAGTTGTTAGCACGACTAGGCAGCTTTTTTGCGTATATTCATCCATGTCTTACTCACAAAAGCACAATAATTAGGTGATCACCAGCTTCAAACAACTCGAATGAGAAGAAAAAACAAGTTCGGAGCAAACATTAGTTTCATTTCATGACATGCAGAACAGCAATAGCTCGTCACGTAAAATTGAGCTACTCTTAACAGTTTAAGCAATATGCAGCACCCCGTATGCAAATTTTCAATTACATTCCCTTCTTATGAAATAATCCCAAAAAGAACAATATGAACTCTAGGGTTTGCACGAAAATGAACGAAAGTCCACATTCTAGGGTTTGTAAAGCTCACGATTCAAACGGAATACCTCAATTGTGAATACCAATGCCCGAATTGCAGCTAGAGTTAGCAATGCGTCAGCCCTGTAAGTTTCTCCTGGTTCTAGGGTTTTTTCTTACCTCAATTCAAAGCAAAAGATATTTTTGACCTAGAATATCTGAAGCAGGGAATGCATTTGAATCTCGTACAATATGTCCCTCGGCTTGTACAATATGAGACAAGAAGTGCCTATATTGACATAAATACGTACGTATTTGTCGAGTAAAATAAGGTTCCTGGTTCTGTCTTCGTGCTCCTTCGTTCTTCCCCCAAACTTTCTCTCTCTAAACAGTATGTTTTTCTCTCTCTAAACCTCATAAACTATTCGACCTCGCACGAGTGGGCTTGGACATGCAGACGACGAACCACGGGTATTGCAATTTTAGTCCATTTGGGCTTCTTATTTTTTTCCTGATTGGAGAAAGATTCTAATTTCAAAAGCAACATATACATATTTCTCATATTGGTGTCAACCCATGTTATATTGGTTTGGTAATTGCTACCAAATGGTCGTAGTGCATAAAAATAATGTTTGAATATTATATATTAATAATACTAGTATTAATTATGATGACATATCTTTTATTTATTGTTTGATTTGATGTAATAGAGCATTGCATAATTTTTAAAAGAATTATTTGTTGACAAAAATACCTTTATAACCAGTTCATTACTTTATTATTTAAAAAAAAATATGTTGAGAAATATTTTTATATGAAAAATATTTTTAAAAAGATTATTTTATTGTCTACTTATATTGTAGTATAGAACTGAATATTTAGTTATAAAAAAAGAAAATATGTTAGATATTTATTTTATTTACTAGGGATATAATTTTATTTTATTACTTTCTTGAATTATTTCAAATTGGTCATAAAATATAGTATATTTTATTTATTTATAAAAAAAGAAAATATGTCAAATATTTATTTTATTTACTACGGATATAATTTGGATTATTTCAAATTTGCATTAATATAATAGTATATTTTAATCAAGCATAAATTTGAAGGGTAATTTTATTTTTAATTAAGCTAATGCATGCATTAAAACTTAATATTATGGTTTCTTATGCATAAATTATGCGTAGGATAATACCAAATAGGGTGTATTATTGCATTGTTAATATTATGGTTTATTACATAACTAATGCATAGGTTCAAAAAATATATCGAACAAAGTATTATTAACACCCAAGCTAATGCATACATTATTTTATCTAATGCATCCTACCAAACCAACCTTAAGAGTATTTAATGATACTAATGGAAGTCAAAGTGTTGAAAAAGAAACTCCAGGAGTCTGTTTGGAAAGCCACAATGTAATTGGAATTGGTGTAATTACTAGGGTAGTAATTACACAGCCTAGTAATTACTCAGTTGTGTAATTACGACGGCATGTTTGTTTGTCATAGTGTAATTACAAGTTTATTGTTTGGTTGTACAAGTGTAATTACACAATTAGATTAAATTTTAAATTAAGTAATTATCAAAACTTAAAAGTTAATATACTAAATATATGCCTATAAATTTTTATAAGTATAAATAATATTATATTTGATATTTAAGATGTATATTTTTCATGAATATACATTAATAAGTAATCATATATAAATATTGTAAAAATTTATCTATATATTTTAAATTAATAATATTTAGTTTAGATACGTACAAAAATTAAAAATATACGTTATTTTGTAAGCATTATGGAATTCATATTTGATAAAATAAATTAATATTTATAAATATAATGTCATAACATTATTCAAATGTTTGACAAAACTGATCTATCAATTTTAACTAAAAAATAAATAACAAGTGAGTGAGCCAATACTACTAAAACAGGTAAATTAGAACCATGAATGTAACACAATTTAAAAAATTTTAAAAAAAAGTTATTTAGCATATGTCAAATTCCAACATAATAGTAGTAAGTTCCACTATAATTTCAGATTATGAAACATAATAAGTTTATAACCACATTCAACAATGAAATTCCACTTTAATTAAATCACTTGTTATATGATAAGTTTGTAAATGACTCATTATTTATAATATTAAGAGGTGAAGTTTCAAAAAATAGAATAATAAAATAAATAAAAATAAAATAAAAACAATTACATGAAATATCAAGAAATAAAGGAAGAGAAATAATGTACAAAGAAAAATATATTTTACAATTTTAAAAGAAATTAAAAAGTAAAAATAAAAATTAAAAATTAAAATAAGAGAAATAAAAAGTTATAAAGAAAATAGATTAAAATAAAATAAAAAGGAACGAAAATAAAAAAAATAATCTTGTAATTACACAGTGTAATTACCACCAATTCTCACCTTTCCCTTGAGAATTTGAGAGTGTAATTATACCCCTCCAATTACACTCAATTCAATGGTGACCAAGTAATTACTTGGTCAAACAAACATGCCAAACTATGTAATTACACTCAATTATACCTAAATTCAATTCCTAGGTGGCTTTCCAAACATACTCTAGATTCCTCATTAATTTTATCAATAATCATGTAAACAATTGAAGCCATCCTCGCATGTTTTTCTAAATAAGAAGATTATATTATACTATATTATAAGTATAAAGATTTTTAGGTAAAGTTATTTTACTAAAATATTCTTTAATAGTTGAATGACCAAATTACCCTCCGCCTAAAAGTTAAATTACTTGCCTTTAAATATTTTATTTGAAATATTACTATGTCAGTTTTGGTAGATTACACAAAATAAAGTTGGCCATTCAATTGGCTTCCTATTAAATGATACATTATGACTATATGAAACGTGTGAATTGAGAAATGAATTTGGTCATTTAAATTAAGATCAACGAGTACATGGAAATATGACTTTTCATTTGTCTCAAGTGAATTGTTAGGAAAATATAAGGATGAAATTTATTACATTTCTTATATAGAGCTTCCTAGGGTTGAGCATGTGCTATTCTTTTTTACTCCAAAAAAACTTGTCGCACGGCAAACCAGAAGGGTTTAGTGTGACTGCATAGATATACATGCTTTCTTGACCTTAAACAGAAGAGAAATCAATTGGTTATGACAACATTATTTCATTACCTATTTGAGGGAGATCGGGAGACGGGACGATGAGTATTTTGAGATCATATTTGAGTATCAAAATTATTATGTTAGAGATTGGTAAGGTAATTGAATCAAGTACATATCTAAGAGCAATCAGCCATCAAAGGCGTCCAAGCATGTGAAAGTCCAAGTTATCAAGGATGCCTAACTTGACTCAAACGGAGATTTTTTTAGGTTTCTATATCATTATCGGTTCAATTTTGTTCAAAGTTAAACTTTTGTAGACTTAATTAGCTTGCATTAAGACACCTATTTGTTCTTAAATTACTTATTTTATTTTCTAAATTTGTCCCTATAGAGTGTTCATGACCACTAGGGCAGAAAAGCCTATCGCAAAGAAGTTCGAGAGCCACCTCGGGAGAAGAGGAGAGATGTCATCATGAACGGGAAAAGAAGCCCAATGGTGAAAAAAGAATTTATTAATTAGTTACTCTAATTTGGAATATAAAATTTAATTGGTTATTCGTCAAAAGATGGAGTCTCTTAAGTGGTACAAGCAAAGAACAAGCATTTGATTCATGTTGCATATTATTAATCAACAAAATATCCATATGTTTATTGAATATATTCCTAATTACTACATTACCATGTGTTCACGTGGATAATGTTTAGTCACAAATTTATAACTTCGAAAATAACTAATTCATTTCTTCAATATTTATGTTAGAACTTTATATTCGGTTATTAATTTTAAAGAACTCTATTATTAGTTGGTATCAGATTTCTAAATATTACGCAAATTATTATTAGATTACTATTTTATCCAATATGAAACTATTTTTTTGAGAAAATATTTAAGGGTCGCTTAACATCTTAAGGAAATTTTGATTGTTCAACATTTAATGTTATAGAACAATTCTAATTAAATTTTTATAAGATGTGTTATACTATATGTTTCTGAATGCTTCGAATTTTTCATAGTATTTTAAAGCTATCATACATGTATATCACCATAAAGATAGGCATCCAAATAACTCTAATAAAATTGGCTCACTTTGTTTGCAATGATATTTCTGCTGCAAAAAAGTTTGCAGATATATTTCCATGTTGCCATACCTATGGTGATACTCATGTTATATATATTGTTTCACCTTCTTAGAATTGTGAAGGCTCTTGCGACAATCATGCTTGCCTTTTTCAAGTTATTTTTTTTGAATGCCTGAGATATTGTAGCGAGCAATGTGATCAACACATTTCTGGGTACACATGTAACGTGCGTGCCCAGAAGCTAGTTCAGATATAGGCCTAAACTAGTAATCTAAATAATAGTTCGTGATACTTCAAAATTTAAATGAGCAGGCATGTACAATGTTGGTAAATCACACCAGTAATAGCTTATTTAGAGGGTTGTTACATATCGTTTTATAATATATTTTGTTGTATTATGCTATACTATATTATATTATTTTGATAAATACAATATTAAATAAAATATATTTTTCTCATCATTTCATGATATCATTCACAAGTAATATGCAGAATAAATGTGAAATAATATGAAGAAAAAGTATGATACATGGTAGAACTATTATATAAAAAGGTGGGATAAAAGTAAAAGACAAAAATTAATCTAATCTATCTATATATAACTAGTATTGTTAAGCTCGTGCTGAGCCCGGGCCCAAGCCTAATACTAAAAATTAAATGGATAATCATCAGATTTACTATTAACAGTTCTAGTCGATATAAATAGGTTATACGCAGATTGTATATCGCTATAAACATATCAAGTATTATTATGCATTTGTCAACTATTTTAGTTTAAGCTATTGGGTGAGCAGTAAATTGGGTGAGCTGTAAATTGGGTTAATTTTTCTTATTATTTATAGACATAATTTCAAAAATAATTCTCTTCTGTAATGACCCGATCCGTCTTTACGGGAGTTATCGACCTGATTTCTTCATTTTATACTTTAATATGCTAATTTATATGTGTTTGAAGAGTTAGAAGCAAATCGGATGGAATTTAGTTAGGAATGAGGCAATAAACCTCTTTATGAGAAGAGTAGTTTTGAAAAGTCAACCGAATATTGACCGATTAGTTAGAAAGCTCGGAATGAATTTCTGATGATTCGACTAGTTTCGGGGGATGATTTTTGACTTAGGAGAGCAATCAGAATCGAATTTGGAGGTCCGATGTAGATTTAGGCTTGAATTGGCTAAGGTTGAATTTTGGCGAATTCGGACGGTAGGTTAGATTTTTATCCGGGGCTCGGAATGAAATTTTTAGAGTTTCAGTAGCTCCGTTAGGTGATTTTGTGTATGCGTGCAAAATTTTAGGTCATGCGGACATCGTTTGGTTGGTTTTTTGATAGAATGTAGGTTTCAGAAGTTTTGGTTGAATCTTAGGCTTGAACCGGCCTTAATTTGATGATTCGTGTGTTGGAGGGTGTGTTTTTATGATTGGAACAAGTTCGTGAGATGATTTAGAGTGGATTCGTATTTTTGGTTGAGGTCCTGGGGGCCTCGGGATATTTTCGGAGGGTCTATCGGATAAATTTTTGGAGTTTTAGATTGCTGGCATGAGTTGCAGTTGTGAGCACGTGATTTTTGCCTCACACGAATTACTCCTAAAAAATTCAAAATAAAATGCTTCTGTGTTGTATGCAATTTTTTGTGGATTTTATGTTAATTTTCTCTTATTGCTTGCGTTTGCGTGTCCGTGTTTAAATAAATAAAAATATAAAAATATACTGCATTTGTACATGAAATTCAAGTTTGCAATTAAGAGTAATTAAGTTTGTTTTATGAAAATGAAAAATGACAAAAAATATATACCTTTTGCATGTTTTTTACCATTTAAGGTCCAATTGTGTAATTTTATTTTAATTTGTTATTTTTATAACGTGTGATAATTTTATTAAGCATCAATTTGTTATTGGTGAATTAATTAGGATTATTTTTACAATTTTTTGCATTAGGATTTCGGTTTACATTTTTATTAATTTTTTAAAAAAAATGAAGAAAACAAAATCAAACAAAGAGTTAAAAATCCGGATTGGGCCAATTGAAGACCACGCCCAATGTAATTACCCAAACCACTGAACCGGTCCACCCCCCCACTAAACCAAACGGCCTCGTTCCACCAAGAAACGACCCCGTTCTATCATCCCTGATCGATCTGAGCCGTTCAGATCATCTGATCCAACGGCTCCGATTGATTCGTTCATTTTAGTATACCCAAACACCCAATCCTCCTAGCCGTCATTGCCCTTCACCCGTCTCTCTCACAGACAAATGTAACGCCGCCCTCCTCCGCCTTCCTCCGCCTGCCGGAAATTGCCTCACGGCGGTTCCGGCAGGCCAATCACCACCATTTTTACAGCATATACTCGCCTCGCCCTCCCCTATTCAACCATGTGCATGGTTTGTTTCGAATCAACCTGGAGATTCTCGAATCTTCATTTGAAGATTCGAGTCGAACTCAAACCATGCCAAACCGCTCCAAACTCACCTCGAACACTCCCATGACCTCCCTCATACCCCTACTAGCCTTAGCCTGGTTCGAATCAAGCCCTAACCCCTTAACCCCCAAATCGGGCCCTCAAGAACCCTAGAATTAAGAAACTAGGGATTTCATTCGAACTAAGAGAAACTGAAGTTAATAAACTTTAATTGGAATGTTTTCGTTTGAAAACATTTCAATTAAAGTCTGTTTGACTTCAAATACGCAATTTCGACTCCTTTCGAATCCAAGTCGGCCGATTTCCGAGTTTTCTGTTTAAGGTACTTCCCTTTGTTTCTCTTTTCGGTTTTCATTTGTTTGGTCGGTATAATTTCGTTTGTTGTTGCCATTTTTATTATCGCTTTGGTTTCTGTCATTTCTCCTCTCTCACGAAAACCTTTTATCCGGTTGATTTCTGCTTATGTTTTTGTTATTTTGATTGAGTATGCTATAGAATACATGTTCGCGTCGATTAGCGTCGTCGAATAATCTAAATCCCTTGTTTGGTCTAGAAAGTCACTGGTCAATCGATTATTATGTGTTGTTCTGCTTACGTGCGTTTAGCTACTCTATGGAGTCGGTTGTTAAATGTCGTCGTCTAATTGCATAAGTTTAATTTGTTTGAAATTCCGGACAGTGATTAGCACTTTTGAATTGAATTGGGGTGTTTGATTGATTTGAAACTGAAATTAAGATTGGAATTAGCTGACTAGGGAATTAGGTGTTAGCATTTTAAAACATTTCTAATGCCCTGCACATGAAGCTGGACAGTGGAGCCTGCTGTCACAGCAGGGCACTTAGCCTTGTCTGGACAGAGATTATAGTTAACTAATAAAGCCCATACATGGACAATGGATAGTGGGAGTTCAGGGAGCAATAGGGTCTGGGCAGAGATAGGAATGGGCAGGGGTATTAGTTTAGTAAGGGGTATTCATTCAGGGGGGATTTCAAAAGCTATAAGTATAGGATTGAAAAGCATGTAAAAGGGGACATTTTTTTTGATATCCAAAGAGACCTGAGAGGAAAAAATAGTGAGACTGGATTCTGAAGAGAGGCAACTGAAAAAAAACATACACAGATTTCATATACAAACAATACATACACAATTTTGAGGGAGATAGTTTGAGGGAAAAGAAGGAAGAAAACACCGTGCTTCTTCACTGGTTCACTGTTTCATTAAGCTTGGATTGGGTTTTTGTTTGGTTTATTGCCATTTGGCCTCTAGACTTGTTGCTGGGTGTTTGCTTCTGTTTGTCGCTGGCCCTGGTTTGTTGTTTGGTGTTGTGTCCGGTTGCTAAGTGTGGTGGGGTTTGGCTACCACTGGTGTGTAGAGTATTTGGTTACTGCTTTGCTGGTTGGTTTAGTTGTTGTGATTGTATTTTGGCTACTGCTGAGTGTGGTGTCTGTTGGCTGTTGCTGTTGTGTGTTGTTGCTGGTTCACTACTGCTGCTGCTGTGAGCTGCTGCTGCCTCCTCACTAACCTCTCTTTATTTTGCTCTTCAATACCCAGGTACACATTCCTGTCAATGTCAATATTGTTGGACTGGAAATTGAAGTTGATTCTCTGTTTAAAATGGAAGATTGATTCCCTGTTTTAAAGTTTTACCATGTTGATTTTGGTTTATTTGTTCAAACTTGACAATTGTATATTAGTTGTATCCGAACATCCAATTAGACCAAGATTTTGTAGCTCATAAAGGGATTGTTCGTCATTAACAATAGGAAAAGGCCGATGCCACTGTTAATTAGATAGCTTCTGGCCGTTTGTTTGGCTCTATTGTGAGTTAAATTTTTGACTTAGTTTCATAGTAATAAAAATAGGTTTAGGTGTTAAATCAATTGTTTCCATTTAGATTGAATCCGAAATAGATACTATTAATAGTTAATGAAGACAAAAAGTAATATGCTTATGAATGTTTGCAAATTAGCATCATCACATGTATTGGTACTTGAATAGATAAGAAACACGGCTTCTGGCAGATGCATTAGCTTTGATCAAATGATTAGAAGTGAAGAGGAATTTTTTAGAAATTAGCAAGAGAAACTCGCATAGAATTTAGCATGATGATGAGTATAAACACGATAAGTGGTGTCTCCAATACTAATAGGATTGGCATTCACCAAACTTTGTTGTTTAATGGCTGCAACAAGTGGATGTAATAGGTAGAGGCTAGACTTTTGAGTGGTCTCTGTATTTCTCACCCAATTTGCCAAAAAATAATTTAATTTACCTTTGTCAATCTACCAATAGTGACCTCATTCTCGGCGTAGTTTCTTATATGATTTTGCGGCTTATTTCATTGCAAATTAGAATGATAGGCTTCTAATGGCCTTTGTTTATTAATAGAGACTAATCAAATAAAACATAGTCATATTAGTTTGACCTTTAACAAAAGTGAGATGAGCCTCATCACACTAAATACATATTTGCGGGGCCCTCAAATTAATTGTACAAATTTAAACTCGGGAAGACCCTTTAGCGAATTTCACAGTCTTTCCCAAAGTTAATAAAGACGATAGACTCTTTAGGCACGATTTGTAAATAACATACTCTCCTAATTACGGGTGCGCGTTTATGTGACCTAAATCTTACTCTCGGCACAACTGAAATACATTAAAGTCATAGGCGTACCGGTTGCGGTGTGACTTAAAATGTGTTTTCGTGACGTCGCAATTCTTTTAAAACCAAAAAGCGGAACATAATAGCACATGGTTAAAATATATAGAGAAATCAGATAAAAGTAAAAATTGCAGTTGAGCGACCGTGCTAAAACCATGGAATCCGGGAGTGCCTAACACCTTCTCCCGGGTTAATAGAATTCCTTATCCAGGTTTCTAGTTTCGCAGACTATATTACAGAGTCATAAATCTCCTCGGTTCGGGATCAAACCGGTGACTTGGGACACCATTATTTTCCCAAGTGGCGACTCTGAATTAAATAAATTGATCCCGTTTCGATTTTCCTTCAATTGGAAAAACTCCCTCGTGCCCTCGCGGGTGCGGAAAAAGGAGGTGTGACAGCTCTGGCGACTCTGCTGGGGACTGTTCTCTGAACTTCGGTTCAGGGTCTAAGAATTCGAGCTCAGTTAAATTGTTGTTTTGTCTATATCTGATTTTACTACATGTGCTACATGTCTACCGCTTTGATACTAGTTGCACTGTATATACAAACTGTTATATGTTTACCGCTTTGATATTGCGTAAACTGTATATAAAACTGTGCCGAAAACCCTTCACTTCTCACCCCCGGGGATGTGCTCACTGGTTGAGACTCCTTATTCTGTTAGTGTCATACCCCAAAATAATGAAGAGGCTCGGAAAGTTTCTAAGCCGGTTGGCCTTTTGGTTCCCGGAAAGGAGCTCCTTCCTCAGCCCGAGTTGTCCGCTTGGGTACACAGTCTAGATCATGCACCGAGGTTTTGAACTTAGAATAACATAACTGCATACCGGATCCCTAGTAGGAAACGCTTATTTGCATCACGTTGCATTTGACTCAGGGGACTCAACACAGGGGTTGGGTCCGTCTAGGACAGGCAACCTGAAATGAAAAGACCATCCTGCTATACCATGTTTGTTTCAAGCATTTATTCGAACTTGCATGCTGACCGGCTTTTAAATACTGAAGAGAAACGAAAAACAAAAGGAAACAGTATGGGTAAATAGATATTTTCAGAAAATACAAAATGTGTTTTACCAACAAATCAATAGTTCAGTTTGCTAATAAAAGACGACGGGAGGTTGACTTTGCCGGCAATGGGTTTCTTAACAAAATGTGCTTTCTTTGTCGGTCAATAAAAGAAAATGTGTTTCTTAACAAAATGTGTTTTCTTTGTCGGTCAATAAAAGAAAATAGTTTGTCTTGACGGACCGAACTACGCGAGTTTGATTCTCACCGGATGTGAGATACGTAGGCAACCCCCGTCGGGTCCAACTTACCATTTTTCAAAAAATATATACCAAAATCTGTAAATTTTGAAAAAATCATTGCCAGCCAAAATGATCTTCTTCTTTAAATAAATGTGCAGGATGAGCACGATTCAAAATGAACCCTTTTCCCTCATGACTAAAATCCCGGTACAAATACGACTATGGTGGGATGATCTAGGCAAAGAATGGCAGGATGAGGTTAAAAAGTATTTGAAAGGTCTCACGGGTCTGCTTGAAATAAAACCTCGAGGGGACATCATAAGAGCTTTACTCACATATTGGGACTCCGCGCACAATGTCTTTCACTTCTCGGACTTCGAGCTCACCCCAACTGTGGAGGAGATGACCGGATACATTGGAAACATTGATATACCATTGGGGCATCAATATCTAATCGCCCCCAGGGTTGTCGCCATACACCGGTTTTTAGACTCACTGAAGACAGCCAGAACGGTACGTAACCCAGATCTAGCACAAGGGTTTTGTACTTTAAACTTCATCTACCAAAGGTACGGTCATGTGGGAGGTTTCGATAAGCCAGAAAACAAATTATGCAGCAAGGGTAATCGTCAGAAATGGGAGGAGCACCGACGAGTTGCTTTCATGATAGCCTTCTTAGGACTCGTGGTATTCCCAAGGAAAGACGGGAATATTGATATAAAGTTAGCCGGAGTCGTCAGTACTTTGCTTGACCAAAGCGAAAGTACTCTTGCTCCCATGATACTATCGGACATATATCGAGCTCTCACAGCCTGCAAAGCCGGAGGAGATTTTTTCGAAGGCTGTAATTTACTGCTACAAATGTGGATGATCGAGCACCCGTGTCGCCGCACCCAATTCTTGAGATATGGGTTGGTTGAGAAAACTTGCATAAGCGAATTCTATACAAGGATTGATAGGGCCGTCCTGCCTGAAGGAACATTGGCATGGAGGGCATACTTTCAGGCTCTCAGCGCAAGTCGAATACAATGGACGTTGGGTTGGTTACAGATAGACAGAATCGTGTACATGCCAGCGGCTAGGTCCCCCTTTCTCTTAATGGGACTTAAAAGCATTCAACCTTATGCGCCCCATCGGGTGTTGAGACAGCTCGGGAGGTGCCGGATAGTACCCAAAGAAGAAGACCTGAGTACCCAGGTTATTGAAATTGGTCCCGATGGTCAATTCCCAGAAGCAAGGGTCCGCCAGATCTGGAGCAAATGTCAATATCTGGAGGCAAACACTTGTGTGCAGGATCGAGCTAGAGGAGAGGTTGTACCCGGATATCTTACTTGGTACAAAGGAGAAACATCGGGTGAAAGACCAGCCAAAAGACCTCACCTCAGGGAATTTGCTGAAGCGTCACAAGAACAATGGGACTGGTTAGCTAAGGAAGAGGTTTACAGAACAAAGATCGACAAGATAGAGCAACGGGTCCAAGATCTCCAATTTGAAAAGGATATGCAAGCCGCCGCCGACGAGGGAGATAAAAAGAAGTTGGCACTAGAAAATGACTTTTTGAGGGCTCAGATCCAGCAAATGAAAAGGGACGCTGACAGACAGTTGAGGAGTCGAGCAGGCGAAAAATTGATAAAGGGTTTAAGAATCCAAGTTGCCGATGTCCAAAGGGAGTTGGAAGAGTCGAAGGCCCAAAAAATGAGGGTCCGTGCTAGTTGGAGAAAGGAGGCACATCAACATGCACTTCACCTGCAACGGATAGAAGAAGATTACACCGAGATCATCACTAGTCTAAGGGAAGCAAATGTTATCCTCAGGGAACGGGTTTTCAAGCAAGCCCGAGATGCCAGAGCATACCTCGACCGCTGCCACGATTTGATGGCCCGACTGCAAGAACAAGTGGATAGGCTCCTAGACCAAGTCGCCAACAATGTTCGAAGATTGGGGGCGAAAAACCAGCAGATAGAACAGCTACTCAGAGAAAGGGACATGATCAAGGACAGAATTGGAGAAATAGGGCACTATGTCACCATGAAGTGTTTAGCTTGCGAACAGATGCCCCGCCCTGCCCTTTTTGCTTCGGTTATGGGCTACGTTCATCGGATCATGAGAGATTTAAGGGGACTACACGAGGACCTCACACCAAGGCCCGCGGCAAGGCCGAATGATGCCTCGCGGGCCCCCAGGAATTTTAGAGCATTAGACTTCTGATTTAAAAATGTATTTTGAAATAGTGAGTCAAGTTGGTTGGCATTTTATTTTCCTTTCTCGAGTCAAGCATTCCTCTATTTTGTCGATTATTGTAAGACATGTTTTGTAACTTTAAGGTTTTATTTAATATAAAAGTTACTGAATTTTGCCACAATCTTGTTACCAGAACTACGCTCGGTCTGATTCACGCGGGGACGTGATACGTAGGCAATCCACATAAGATTCGACCACCACTAAAAAAAGGAAAGGAAAAGGATACGAAGGTTAATAACAATAAGGCTTTCAAGGATAGTTGAAAAAGAGAAAAGAAAAAGAAGAAAAAGAAAAAGAGAAAAAGAGAAAAGTCGGAATGACGCATGTTACGAGTACATGTAGAAATGGTTATTTGGTTAGGTGCATTACATCCAACGTGCTATAACATATCTGTTAAACTCGGTAAACTAACAAGTTTGTTGCATTCCCAGAAAAGTTTAGCAGTTGGTTTGACAGAATATACTGGCCAGCCACCATTACCGTACTAGATCTAAAGGGCCAATTACAGCAAGCATGTCTAGTTCCGGTAAAAGTCTCGAGGAGGAGAAATCGGAGATGCAAATCATGAAAGAGGAGGTAGAACGGTTGAGACATCAGATAACAGAGATGCACCTAGCCTGGGCTAGGGGACAGTCCTCACCAAACCTCCCTACTCTCGCCTCTGCTCCAAAACATCCACCCATCGATCCTTCGACAAGCGCCCCGATCCATCCATACTTTCAGGGGGAAAACCCGTATGCCACCCACACTCCACCAGCCAAACCAAATCCTCCTCCAGTCACCCCTGTTTTTGTGGCACCTCCACCTGCTACTCTACAAAGGCCGTCCGGCGAGCCGCATGTTCAGATCCATGACAACTCTTACTATCCTCCAGAGCCTACTTTTAGGGCTCCTGAACCGCAATCACATACCCCTCACTGGGATAATCCGGCAGAACCGGAAAAGTACTTCCAAAGTTCGGAACATGAGGAAGTTATTAGAAAAGTTAAAAGCCTGGAGCAGTCCTTCAGGAATATGCACGGTTTGGGCAACCAGGTCGGTGTCGCTTACAAGGATCTGTGTCCATTCCCAGATGTCCAGTTGTCGGCCGGGTTCAAAATGCCCAAGTTTGACCTATACGAGGGGCATGGTGATCCAGTAGCCCATCTTCGAGGGTTTTGTAGTAAAATGCGAGGAGCCGGAGGACGAGACGAGATTCTGATAGCTTACTTC
>JASVEL010007151.1:0-121133 GCA_032618575.1 Nicotiana noctiflora
CACAGATCTAGTCGGCTGAGCCATACCATCATCTCTCCTGTTAGGACAATCCCGCATCATATGGCCAGGCTGTCTGCAAGAATAACACACATCAGAACCTCGACGGCACAGTCCAAAGTGGGCCTTGCCGCACCGATCACAACGTGGTGTTGGGGGTTTCGTCTGACTAGTATCCCTATGATGTTGCGATATAGATGCCTGCGAACTCTGACCTGGACCAGAATAGGATCGATCATATCGAGGCCTCTGAAACTGTGGAGGAGCACTAGCTACAGACGGCGCCGAACTCCTCGAAGACTGGGGCCTGGCGCTGCCTCTTAAGTCATCAGAATACCTTGCAAATCTCGCCCTCTTATGCTGGCCCCTATCCTGCTCCCTATCTGCCCTCTGCCGGCGCTTACGATCCTCTAGGGTCTGAGCATAAGCTTGAATACGGGAAATATCTATGCCTTCTACCAAGGAGGCTGTCATACACTCATTTATCAGATGGGGTCCCAACTCGTTCACGAACAAATGCACCCTATCACTCATCTCGGCCACCATACGGGGAGCATACCTTGCTAAAGAATCAAACTGCATGCTATACTCTCGCACACTTAAATTACCTTGTCTAAGGTTCAAGAACTTATCAGCTCTAGCTCGTCGTATCTCAACTGGCAAATAGTGACGAAGAAAGGCCTCAGAAATATCCTTCCACACAGCTGGAGGAGCGTTCGGACCTCCGGATCTCTCCCAACTATCATACCAAAGAACCGCTAAATCCCGTAGCCGATAAGAAGCCAACTCTACTGCCTCTGTATCACTAACATGCATAACCCGTAGTGTACGATCAACCTGGTCAATAAAAGTCTGCGGATCCTCCTCGGGGTCTGATCCGGTAAACCCTGGAGGGTCTAAATTAATAAAATCACGAACTTCTGTACTAACCGGGTTTATCGACAAAGACCGTATCTCGCCTTCGAGCCTCGAGCAGCCTACCAAGCTAGTCAATAACCGGCAAAGCACTCCGCATATCCTCGTCTGTAGTGCCAGACGGCAGAGGAGCTGGAGGTGCCGGGTGCCACCTAATATCCTCTCGAGGAGACGAGTAGTACGAGGTATGAGACGCGTATCTCACTCGAGCCTCACTTCGCCTCGCTTCCGGCTTGGGGCACCTCGATCGGTACCCTCTCCCCGCGTACCGTATCAGCTCGCTCTACTAATTGTTCGTTTCCTAGTCGAAGGCATTGCCGAAAGAAAACAAGGTGAATATTAAAGACGAACACTTACGACTCAACTCTACGCACGATCTAGATTCAGGAAGAAGGTAACAACCCTAGATGTCATGTAGCCTCCTGATTATAAATGTGGCGCGCTACACATCCATAATCAAGACTCTACTAGACATGGCTCATAGACAATCCCTAGGACAGACTTGCTCCGATACCAAGTTTGTCACGACCCAAACTGGAGGACCATGACTAGCACCCGACCATACTTGCCGAGCACCAACGTACATTTTATCTAACCTTCTTTATTATCTTTTAAGCCGACGAGACCAATATAAATGGTAGACATGGATCATGAACAACCAACAATAAAATATGATTGCATGAACCTACATAACATGGGATGACCAGACAATCAAGAAACTATATACATATGGTACAAGCTACCACGCTAAAATGAAAGACTATACAACAAAAACCAGCCGACAAGGCATACCAAACTATACATGAGTCGACACTTGTCTATGAGCCTCTAAAGGAACATAAGTGCTGCAACATAGCCGGAACGGGCCCCGACATACCCATAATGTCTATAACAAAAATGCATACCAAGACCAAGGCAAGTCCGGAGAAGGGATCTCGCCAATCACCGCTGAACTGGACAACCTACTGTGATGGGGGAGCTACACCTGCCTGTCTATCAGGACCTGCAGCACGACATGCAACGTCCACAAATAAAAGGACGTCAGTACGAATAAAGTACTGAGTATGTAAGGCAGAGAACCATAAATATGAACAGCAATGTGAGCAGGGATAGAGAATATACAACTTGTAACATCTGAGTACCTCTGAGGGCTACTGACATGAAATACATGATACATATGTATAAATACATAATCTTTTAAAACATACGCCTCGGTGGGCATCATCATCATCATATCGTACCCGGCCGTAATAGGCTCGGTAAAAACATACCCGGCCATTATAAGGCTCGGTAGAATCGTACCCGGCCACGTGGAGCTTGGTAAAACCCAACTGATCAGTGGTTGCACAATAGGTGCCGTACCCGGCCGACTATAGCGCGGCTCGGTAGAGTAAAATAGATACATATATATAATATATATATATATATATATATATAATGCATGCTCGACTCATGAAAACACCTTGTAGACCTTTCGGAATGACGTAAGGTCGGTATCCTATGTACAAATTATTAGGACTAACTCTTCACTATGAACATTATAGGAATCAGGAAGTACCAACAAGATTGATAACATAAGAATAAGAGAAGCAACATCAACATCAATCGTTCCATAAGAGGGGAAACAATGTAAGTACTGCTTAGCTTCTAAGAATAAAGTATCTTTGGAAGCTCGTTCATTACATTATGTTGATCGGAGTCGTGCAAAAGAAGGAAAGGGATAGCCACACATACCTTGTATATACTGCCACAACCTCAAGCTATGCAAACGTCACGACTCCTTAGTCTACAATAGGAGAAATGACACTATCGTTAACGTTTAAGCGTCGCAACTATTATGTACCAATCACAACCTATTTTGTGATGAAACGGAAAGCACCTCCCCTATATATATGACTTCACACCATTCAAAACAATCACCAAACAGCCTAAACAACATCAATAATAAACATATTGAGCCTCCCAAAACAGTCCACACACAACCTAATCACATCATACATATGACGGCCACTATAGTCGTACCAAATGACCCAAAAATATTACGAAGTACTAGCAGACCACAACCCAACATATATATGGTGTTTCTCCACACCCTGCCTCCTCCAAAACTCCACAAAACAGTAATAAAAACGCAGCCCAACAGCAACACAAAACAGTCCACAAAACAGTCCGCTACAAGTGAATAACTTGAACTCACCGCTTCCGATCACCGTCCCGTGAGTTCTTACATGTATATAACGAATTACCATGAATTTACAGCAGAATAAATGTATGAAATATATCAGTAAACTCACCTTTGTTGTTGGATAACTCAGCCTTTAACTTGGTTCTTCAAACTCTAGTGTTTACCCCCAATTTGAACTTGAAAGAGAGGGAAAATTAATTAGGGTTTGTGGATAATGTTTGGGAGGAATTTTGCAAGGTCTTAGGTCTGGTTATTTGTGAAATATAAAGAGGTATATATTGCAGAAGATAAGCCTTTTAATGGGCTGCTTTTCTGACCCGAAATTCCCTCTTTTGGGCCGACATTTAGCCAAGTAGGTGACTCACCTACTTGCACCTAGCAGCTTGTGCAGTCTCACGAAAATGTCTATATCTCTCTATTCCAATGTCGTATTGCTAAACCGTTTAATGCGTTGAAAACTAGACTCATAGATCTTCAATTTGGTGGGTAGATCACCCCGTAATTCCAAGTATATTGGGAGAAATACTTAATAACATTTGACCTAAAGTTTAGGTAAAACTATGAACCTAAGTTGCAACAACTTTTGTCGACTTTTGTTTCATAACTCGTTTGACTTCAAGAATTATGATACGGATATTATATGATTCAAATACCTTAAATCATGACCTCCTAAGTATACTATGCATTTATAGGTTTACCCAAAAGTACCGAGTTACAACATCCTTGATTCGTTTAACTTCTAATACTTGTTAATCACCCTTATGCACCCTTGTATCACTTAAGATTAATCGGATTAACTTCTTATCATCTCAAGGATAATTCCTTCTTGGATTTGTGTTATCTAACTTATGGAATAAACTAACGTGTGTGGATATGAGTTATAACAGTTCATATCTATGAGTATGTAATTTTAATAATAGTTAATAATATATTTGATGATAAAATAAAAATTCTTTAAAAAAGTGTAAGTTTTAAGAACTCCTGCAAGAATAACTTATAAAAATTACTGTTATTTCTATGACTTTATACTAAATACAAATAAATAACACGAAAATAGTTTTATCATAATTCTTTAAAGATTTGTCAAATAAAATAAAGTAATTTTTTTTGGTCTTTTAGAGTTATAAAATGGATTTTTTTGTCTTTTATAGTTTTCTTTTTGTTTGTTTGTTGCTAATAGTCTTTTAATTTATTTAGAATAAATTTACTGTTATTTTATCCTTATTGTTTCAACTTTTATTTTTAGCAAATTTGGTTCTTAATAGTACACTATAATCAATTTATTTCCCTGTCAATAATCTTCTTATGAAAACAAAATTAAGTACTCAATGAAATAATCTTTGATTTATATAAATAACACTAATTGTTCAAGAAGCATAAATATCCAAAAAAAATAGTCATTGATTCTTGTTTATCTAAAATACATTTTGTAATGAATTTGATAAAGTGTAATTACAATTCATATTTCCAATTTGGTTCGAGCTATATATCTTATATTTTTATTTTATATCATACACTTAGATTATATCAAAGTAAAAATCGTCACCTGAAAATTCGTAATCTATTTATCTACATTAATATACCTTACACTTTTATTTTATAACTCAAGCACAATTTTTTTATGTGATACTAATGTGGTCTCATTTAAAAAAATATATTATCGTGATAGGGTACACGCGCAACTCCCGTACACTAAAACTAGTCAATAAAAATATATGAACTATTATAAAAGCATAATGCCTTAGAGCAAAATTTTTGTAAACCTTTTTAGCATTTATAAATAAATTTTAGAAAGGATAAAATTTATAAAATTTAATTATTTCTCCTAAAATTATAAAATTAAAATCAACTTAAATATTGTGATCAAAGTATTAGCTTAATTATCCATTTTTATTGATTACAACATAACGAATCATAATATACATGATTGTTAAGACAAAAGCAATATTCATAAAATATTCTAATTCCAAAACTAATAGTAGGTTTTTTTTTTGTATATTAGACAAGATCATGAGTTTAAATTTTATGATCAATATTTATTATTTATAAAATTTTACTTAAATTTAGTGCTTTTGAATGCAAAATATTTTTATTAATATATGATCATGTGCTAAGACTAGTAAATTGAAAAAGATCATAGATATGCCTCAAAAGATACGAAGCCTCAAAAAGAAGTGTAGAAAGCCGAAATAAGTTATTGGGTTGATTGACGTTAGTCAAAATAAAAAATTGTGATTAAAGACAAGTTCCTTATTATTTTACACCATTAAAGTTGACCTCTGTCACTGCAGATTAAGTCACTCATAATCTTCTAGCTATCACCTCCCCTAAACTATGCCACGTGTCTACCAAACCTCAACGCCTATCAAACCCTAAATTCCCCTCTCCGACCTATATATGTTCCCTTTCTAATTCTCTCTTCCTTCCCTTACACTCAATTCTGCTCTCACTCCTGTCAGGGTATGTACAAGCATATACTATCGAAATTTCCAGGTCAAATCCTCCGAATTCACCAAAACCTATGCCTTTTTTTCCCCTTAATTCACAGTAATGTGGTTTCCCCCGTACCTCAGTTGAACTATTTTGAATCATTGAAAAAGTTCCTCGTATTTATCGTATAATGGAGTAATAGTAACCGGGTCAAAGGAGGAGCCAATGAAGAGATACGGTGTAGGATACGCGCTGGCTCCAAAGAAACGAGCCAGTTTCATTCAACTATCCCTCGTTAACCTCGCCAAGGAACGAGGAATCGATCTCATCAAAATCGATACAGATAAGCCCTTGATTGATCAAGGTCCGTTCGATTGCGTGCTCCACAAACTCTACGGCGACGATTGGAAGCGTCAGTTGAAGGACTACGCTTCCCAAAACCCTCATGCCCTCATAATTGACTCGCCGGAATCGATTGAGCGGTTGCACAATCGGATTTCGATGCTCCAGTTTGTGACGGAGCTCGAGATCGATCGCCAAATGGCGTCGTTTGGGATTCCTAAGCAGACTGTAATATACGATGCGAAAATGGTGTCGGCTTTATACCTTGAAAATGAAGGGTTGAAATTTCCTGTGATTGCGAAACCATTAGTGGCTGATGGAAGTGCAAAGTCACATAAAATGTTGCTTGTGTTTAACAAAGATGGGCTACGTAAATTGAAGCCGCCCATTGTGTTACAGGAGTTTGTGAATCACGGGGCAGTGATTTTTAAGGTGTATGTGGTTGGTGATTATGTGAAATGTGTCAAGAGGAAGTCATTACCTGATGTGACGGAGGATAATTTAGGGAGACTAGAGAGTTACTTGTCGTTTTCGCAGGTTTCTAATTTGAATACTTGTGAAAAGAATGATGATAAATACTACAAATTGATGAATTTGGATGATGCAGAATTGCCCCCTTTGAGTTTTCTTACTGATATAGCTAGGGGACTTAGGCGGGCAACGAAATTGCATCTTTTTAACTTCGATGTGATTAGGGATAATAGAGTTGGAAATAGATATCTTGTCATTGATATTAACTATTTCCCTGGGTATGCAAAGATGCCGAATTATGAGAGTGTGTTAACTGACTTTTTCTGGGATGTATTGAATCGGAATGATAAGGGTATCAAGAGTTTAATGAAGGGTAATTGCGAAAAGGAAGTTAGGGTTTTGGTCGGGAATAATGGGTGTGGTGAGGATGAGGGAACATTGCCTGGGTCACCTATTAAGATGGAAGATGACGACTAACGAGAACCCTATTCTGGTTTAAAATGTGAAGTGCAGAAGTCAAACTGGTATAGCTTGTAGTTGTCCACTGGTTGCTATGAAGAATTTGCTGAAGTGTCGGATTTTTCTCTTGCAAGTTACAAAGGTTAAAGCAAGCTGAGGGTACTCACTTAGGTAGGAGTTGGTATAGCAGTGAATAAGTAGGTTCTTTGATCTGATATTGCCTTCTGAAGACATTAGATGGTAATCTTTGTTCAACATGTACATTCTATCTTTGCAGTGAGATAGGTGCTTCAGCAGATACTCTTTCTCAGGAAAACTAAGTCTTTCCTTTAAGGCAATTGTAATTCCTGGATGAAAATATCTTAATTTGTGCTTTTGACTACTTTGATAAATGAATTTTTCTGTTTTTTTCCAATGAGTATTCTCTTAAGTATTCCCCCCATAGTGCTGCTTTTACATGATGGTTTTCTTTGCCTGTGACTTTTGCATTTTGAAATGACGTCTCTTACTGGTTATGTAATTTATGCTTGCAAGAGGAATCGATACCCGAGAAATTTATCTCTGTGGCATCGGCATGATGGATTCTTTATTTGATTGTCTATCACGTGGAAGCTATTATGAGATTGTCTCTACAGGAATATTCCTTTTCTGAACCACAGGTCAAATCTTAATTTGGTAGCTTAAGACTAACATATGTTGAACATCAACTGACTATCTGTTTCTAATATGGCAATTAATTTTATTAATGTTGGGAAAATCAGCTGATTGTATCTTATGCAATATATCTTTGTCAGAGGCAGAATTAGTTCATCATGAGCCTCAAGGAAACCCCTTTTGAATCACCAATAGGTAAGGCTCGAGATGCACTAATGTATCTATTTATTTTTGGTTTAGTTTTTATTACTCTGTTTTCCATTTGACCACTCAAGAGTAAATGCTTAATTTTCTTGCTGCACTAGGGTTATTCCTGCACTTTTGCTATTTTACCCATATAATATTGCGACCCGTCTGAAGAACATAAAACGATTAGTATTGGCCTTTTTTCTCTCTCAGATTTTCGTGCCAAGTTGTTTGTGTTTGGGAAACCTTCGCCATAGATTCAATAGATTGTGTCAGCTGGCGGGTTTCTTGAAGATTGATTAGTGAGCGTGTGCATTACAATATTAGGATATTAGTTTTGGGTTGTGTTTGTTCTTTTGTTGTCCTGTTGTAAGACTGGCAAGGTTATATAGTAAGTGCATATTGGGAATCTTTCATCCAACATATCTACTAGGTGAAGTTCATAGTAATGTGGATGTTAAGTATACAGGATCAATGATTAGATTTAAAGCAAGTAGCACATATGGAAGATAAAATGAAGAGACCTATAAAATTAAGATAAAATATTAGATGGTCTTTGAGATAGTTTGGTCATGACTTACATCGGCCTCCCTTGACACCGGTGTAGGTGTAAAACCATGGTATTTGAAGTTGTTTAAAAGGGATAGTAGACCTAAAATTACATGGAAGGAAATTTTCTGAAAGATCTACAATCTCTTGAAATCCATATCTAGGTGGCAAAAAATATGGCATAATGGAAGAAAAGGAGCCGTATAGGTGATATCAATTAGTTGGGATGAAGGTTTGGCCATGTTGGTACATTACTTTAGGTCCAACATCTGAAATGAGTCTTTTAGTCTTCTAGATATTTGTATTCCAGTAGAGAATGTAGACAACTTCTAGTTCTAGAGAACTTAGCTTTTTAATGACATGGGTCTAATGTGAGGGACATGAACAATTTGAATTCTTATAGTTGACCCCAACTAGCTTGGGGTTGAGTGTGGTTGCTGTATTATGTATCTAAGTTTTTTCGTGTTTTAGATGTGAGTTCTTTTATTTTTATTTTCTTTATGGTGTTTTAGATGAGAGTTGCCACTTACAAATAGGCATTTTTTGTAAAGATATTGATTATGTGGGAACTCTCCAGATCATCACTATCTTGTGATTTGAGTTACAGTTACATCTTACCTGCATCGATATTTTTCCTTTCATGGACGAGGCTTTTTTGGTTAATTCTTTAGACTGAAAGCTTTGCCTTGTCTCAGAAAGTTGCATGAATTTCCTGGCGACTTGTTTATTTGAAGTTTTAGTTTGAGACATGATATTGTTCGGTACATATGAGGATAAGGCCCCTAAAAAATCAGTGTGAATTATGATTTGTTAATTAGATATTTCAGGGCTTCAAAGTTTACGAACTAGTCAATATGACATGCATTGTTTAGTGTGTTGGCATGATAAACTTATGGATAGTAATTATGATATGGATATTTGGCATGATTTACTTTTCTGCAGTTTTTTGGATAGTAAAATAAATGCTACTAGCAGTTTGATGTAGATTGTGTGCTTTTTTTTCATTTATCAGTATATTTTCATTTTTAGTCATAACTGCCCCAGGTTTGGATTGGTAAAACTTGGTTGACTTAAACACAGAGATGACAGCAGTTCACATGAGTTGCATGGATCAAATTGGCTGTAACCTGAGTGCTGACGATTAATCATGTGTAAGTACCAAGTACGAATGAATGTCTGCTATATCAGTTCCTTGATCTTCTCATTCCCTCACTCCAGTGTACCATCACATCTCCTCATGCATTGCATGCAGCGCTGCTGTTTCACGATCTTGCACTGTGTAAAGCTGATTTGTTTCGTTGTAAACAGTTTTCCTGAAATACTGGTAACATGTAAAACTAAGAAGGTTATGTTCCTATATTGATGTAGTTTGTCCTGGAGGATTTGTTATTGAATATGATAACTCCATCAAACAGAATAACAACTTGATTAGGTTACTTGCCCTGGCAAAAGGATCAGCTTGGCCACAAAGAGTGAGGACTATTTTCCATGCTATATGTTTACTACTGGAAGGTTAAGTAGCAGGTGCTTGACTAAGGACCTATATGTGTACTGGTGTCGAAGTCCACCATTTTTTGTAATGTCATTTTTATAATTGCAAAACAACTCAGGTTGAAGGGTCAAGTATTGCTTTAGTTAATAAAACTGATGCAGAACTTTCTAAGAACTTAAAGTGTTGAACCTAACTTTGGTAATGCATTCGTCCTTTCAGTTTTAGCAACGTGTACCGTTAGTTGATAATCAGTTTTTTTCCAGTTCTAACTACTAGAATATATGTTTCCAAAGTTCAAGTTATCCTTCTAGGATTAATTCTTGTAAAGTATACTAGCCAGTAGGATAGTGACAAAATACATGTCGTGAAGTACGGAAAAGATAACAAGTGTGTTTTATAGAGCTATGAGGAATAGAAGTGAAAATACTCTGAAGGTGTTATGGCAGAACATTTTAGGTTCAACTCAGTTTCTTGATTCCCATTGCTATCATGCTTTTCTGCATTGTGCCTTACATTGCTGAAGTTCCAAAACCATTATTACATTGTTGAAGTTCCAGTTTTGGTTATGGTGAGAATATGAAGCCAAAAGGGCACTGATCAAAGTAGGGGCATCCTATTATTGATTGAGAGGTTGCCTTGAGCCATAGATGTAAAGAGTAGAAATGTACCAGAAAAGTCTGGTTTTCACTAACCTTCAAATCATGATGAAAAACAAGCAGATGCGAACTTTGACAGCCATTTAAATTAGCTTTCTAGTAAATTTTGAAGAATAAATTGTTACAGAGTCCTGACTTTCCTGTTAGCTATCTTTTTCTGCATTCTTTGACATATATCATTCTTAATGCTGCACCTTATTTTGCCTACCAGAAAGCTTGGGGATCTTGCAGTGTTGTTAAGGATTCGTATATTGTCTACGGCTTTTTCCTGCTGTGGAAGTGAACCAAATTGAACATATGTGTGTGCCCTATGCCCTAGTCGACTTAGTTTTTTCTGCATTACAGGATTAACTTGTGTTTGTGTTGGATATGAGTATTCCCTTCCCGAAATTGTTATCTTTATGGCCTTATGCATTTCCACTTGTAGAAAGCAGTACGCGTAAGGGTGTGGAACAATTATCTGAAAACTCATGTTTGGGCGCCAGTTGTTGGATATACTCAGCTAGCAGTATTCCCGAGTCCTGAGGCTTGTGCCTGCCTGCATCTTTGATATAAAAGAAGTTGGAACCGAGGCATCCATCTCCGTCATGCCAACTTCTTCAGCCGCTGGTTTCCTGAATCCCTTAACGCTGCATTAATACTCCTTGGAAACCTACAACAACAACAACAACAACCCAGTATAATCCCACTTAGTGGGGTCTGGGGAGGGTAGTAGTGTGTACGCAGACCTTACCCCTACCATAGGATAGAGAGGCTGTTTCCAAATAGACCCCCGGCATCCTTCCCTCCAAGAACTTCCCACCTTGCTCTTGGGGAGACTCGAACTCCTTGGAAACCTACAGATTGCAAATTTAGACGACTCAGTAATTTTATATTTTTTACCTGATGCTGAGTTCGTGATTTAGGCTTTGTCTTTTAGTACATTGTATACGGCAGAAATCGGGGCTACCCGATTTCACTATCTGATCAGTACAAGACGTTGCACCGAAAGAGCTAAGGCATCGACTTCGAGATCGAGGTTGGTATCAATCGAAGCCAGGGGAGATAGATTTCGAGTAACATGAGGGATAGATTTGTAACGGAAAGTGCAAGATATCCGCGATTGGTCGAGGATTGTGGCCTGAATCTTGAAACCGACAGAATCATCGAGTGTTATTGATGCCAATCATAGATTTTACTTCCGAAATTAGAGTTATACCTCATTTAGGATTCCTCAACTATATAAAGAATATCCTATTCATTTGTAAGAGGAGACTGACTAAGAAATAACAATACACTGCTCTTTTACTTGCTTATGACTTACTATTATTCTTACTGTTCTTAACTTTTGATTTCGAGCCTGTAGCAATCGAGGACTATAGCTTGCAACTAGACTAGTTTGATTCATCTTAATCATTTAATTCATTTACTTATCTAGTAATTTATCAATTGACATTGAATCAGATCGCGTATCCTTATAATTATATTATAAGTTTAATTGTTACTCGTATTTTGAGGCAAACAGTTTGGGCCCTTCCGCGGGACTAATGATAATAGTGATTGTTTAGTGCTAATTCTGGTATAACACACTACTTTACACTTGTTTCTTGTTAAGAATTTTATTTTCAGGTTGCATCAGGTCAAGCTCACAAAATGCATTTACACACGGCGACAACGACTTTGAACTCCATGGAGAAAACGAGAATGTTATCGCACTAGGAGTCGAGGTGCCACAGGCTGACTTCGGAGGAGCATTGCCTGTCAACCCGGTTGATGTGAGTTCTCATGTTGCATTGAATGCAGATTTAGGTGCAGAACCCGAAGGAAACATATACAGAAAGGGTCGAATTGGCGGTCGAGGTACACAGTGTCACACCTCCTTTTTTACACACCCTACCCCGAAGGGTAAAATATATAAAATGAGATTTTTCCAATTTAAGTGACATTATTCGAATTGAGATTATTTATTTATTTTTAGAGTCGCCACTCGGGAAAAGATTGACTTTTGGTGTCCCGAGTCACCGGTTTAAATCCCAAATCGAGGAAAATTATTCGACTTCTCAATTGGAGTCTGCGAACCAGAAATTCTGTGTAAGGAATTTTGTTGACCCGAGGGAAGGTGTTAGGCACCCCCGGATCCCGTGGTTCTAGCACGGTCGCTTATATTATCATAAATGGCTAAAAATCTAATTTTTTTACATGTCCCAACATATAGTGTAATTTTTATAATTATTTAACGCTTTTTAATTATTTTTACAAAAGTGAACGTCGCCTAAAAACATGTTTTAGGATCACGTCACATGAAATGCACCCGGATCCTCGACACATCTTTATTTGACGTTTTCGGATTTGGATTTGGGTTGTATGAAACACACACCTAGGAAGGTAAGGTTATTCAAAATGCGCTTATAGCGTCTAACATGTTGTTATCTTTTGGGAAGGCCGTGAAATTTGCTAAACGGCCCGTCCCGAATCTCTAAGTATTTTATTAAATAATTAATGGGGGCCCCGCAATTACATATTTGATTTGGCGAGGCTCGTCTCATTTTTTATTATGGGCCAACCTAAAACAACTATAATTTTTATTGGGATTTTTTCCTATCTATACCATATGAAACCTTATTTCTAAAAATGTGCATATTTTCATTATTACCTGCCATGTTTATAGTTTTCCTACAAAATTTATACCATTCATTAAATACCCAATATTAAGAGCTGATTACTTCCAAATTAGACGCCTACAAATTTGGGATAAATTTTTGAATAGCTTATTCCTTCTAAATTAGGCGCCTAAATATTCAATCATCAATTACGTCAATCTAGGATACAAATATGCTCTTTGCTCTTTAATTACCCTCCAATATTCTATCATCAGTGAAATATTCCTTTTTCTTTAATTATTCCTTTTTCTTTTGAGTTTAGAAGGCAATGAAACGAAGAATTAATTAGGATATCAAATTTACTTTTTTTTCTATATGACATCTTGTTTAAAATGGTAATAATTCTATTTTCATTTCTTCAAGTTAGATAAATATTCAAATTTGTTCAATCATCAATGTCTTTTTATATTAATTTATGTTTGATGTACCTAAACTGCAATCTATGTTGAAAAAATGTTGAATACAAAATTTTCTCCTAATATACAAATTTTCTACAAAAAATCTACAAATAAACTACAAATCAGTTTACGTATGAATAAACCAGTATTGTTTTGAAGGATATCTACAAAATTATTACATTTATACTACAATTACACTACAATTTATGTTGACAAAAAAATATTGACTACAAAATTTTCTCTTTATCTACAAAATTTCTACAAATAAACTACAAACCAGTTTAAGTATTGTATAAAGTTGTATTATTTTTAAGGGTATTAATAAAATTACTACATTTATACTACAATTAAACTATAATCTATATTGAAAAAAAATGTTGACTACAAATTTTCTCTTCATCTACAAAATTTTTACAAAAAAACTACAAATTAATTTAAGTATCGTATAAAGTTGTATTGTTTTTAAGGGTATCTACAAAATTACTACATTTATAATACACTTAAACTACAATCTTACGTAAAAAAAAATGTTGACAACAAAATTTGCTTTTCATCTATAAAACTTCTATAAAAAAACTACACATAAACTACAATTACACCCAAACATATCTACAGATACACAAGAGAGACGTCATCGTGAAATTCTCAAGATTAGACTCGTGCAATTTGCTCAGCACCTTTGTTAGAGTTAGACAAGAAAAAAAACAGCTTCCCCTTTGGATCAGCAATAAATAGAACATACATGGACAATGAAGACTTAAAAGATTTTTTCGTCAAGAATATTAATTTACAATTTCAGAATTATGGAGATGGATATAAAGTTTGAATTGGATGAAAATGGTGGGGGAAGTGAATGAACGTGATGGGAATTGTGGGTTTCTGCTATACGAAAACGGGGGAAAGAAATCTGAAGAAAAAACGTTGGGGGGGGGGGATTAACTGTGGGGATGAGAGAGAAGCGGGTAAAGTGATTAATTGGAAGATTTTGTCCCTAAATGCATGTCTACATTAACAACAATAACAACAACAACAACCCAGTATAATCCCACAAGTGGGGTCTGGGGAGGGTAATATGTACGCAGGCCTTACCCCTACCCGGGGGGCAGAGAGGCTGTTTCCAGGAGACCCTCGGCTCAAGACATCAACAAAGACGATAAATTAGTACTATCAATAGACTCATATTAAAATAACATAAAATAACAACATAACACAAAATAATAAAGTAGCAGCAGTATAAGAAATATAAGAAATACGAAATAGATGAAATGTATACTAATATCCAATAAATAACTCCATGTATTGATCCGTAACCTCCTACGATTACCTCCTAACTAGCTAATATCACTCTAGTGCGCTGTGGAATTATCCACAACTTTCCCCTAACCTACAACTTTAATGTTCGACTTCCACAATCCCCTATCAAGTCCTAAGACGCGCTAAGTCCTGCCTTATCACATGAGAGTATAATTAAAGCCTTAATTTGAATTATGGTACATAAATTGAAAGTTGGTATGCTTAAATGTAATAAACACAAACCTTAAACTTGGGAGGTAATAAGGTTTGTTATATGGTATACATAGGTAAAAATCCCAAAATTTTAATAACCCTTATTTTTTCCCATTGACATGAAATGTCCTTCCGGCCCAAACATATTATGTTTAATAGCCCGAATATCTATTTTGTATATTTTTTGTATAGTGACAGTCTATTTTGTATATATTTTGCACAGTGACAGTTTATTTAGTATTTTTTGTATACTGACAGTCTAGTTTGTATATTTTTTATATAGTGACAGTCTATTATATATAAGTTATATAGTGATAGTCTATTTAGTATAATTTTTTGTATAATGACAGTGTATTTAGTATATTTTTTTATAATGAAAATCTATTTTGTATAGTGACTGTCTATTGTATATATTTTATATAGTAACAGTCTTTTGTATATTTTTTATAGTGACAGCCTATATTGTATATATTGTGTATAGTGACGCTCTAGTTTGTATATATTTTGTATTTCGAGTACTTTTATCTATCCAACGTGTATAGACTGTTGTATGATGTATAAAACTGTATATATTATTCTTTTACCTAGCCTTATCTATCCAACGTGTATAGACTATTTTGTATTTATAATTAAGAAGCTATTGTCATTTCTATTAAAACAAAAATCAAAAAAACGATAATGAACAAAAGAATAGGTCCACTTGACAAAAAGAATAAAGTAATTCTATTGAAAAAGAAAAAAAGCCGAAAGAGGTAAAATGTACAAAGTGTTATAAAGTAGAGATTGTAAAGTAAAGACAAGTATAGAGAGAGACTAATATATTATTCGAATTCAAACTGATGTACATAATGAACTGAAAACTCTTCTATTTATAGAAGAAATGAAGCTGCTGTGTAAGCTGCTACTGCAACCTGCTGTGTAAGCTACTATAAGCTGTTGTGTAAGCTGCTACTATATCCGATATGGATAATCTTATACTAAGAGTAATATTTATTCATAACGGAGTACTGGAAGGATAAGCTCATTATACCCGATATGGATAATCTTCTACCGGGGATAATATTTATCCATAACTGGATACTGAAAGGATAAGCTTATTATACCCGGTATGGATAATCTTTTATCGGGGGTAATATTTATCCGTAACTAGGTACCGAAAAGGTAAGCTTCTTCAGGAAGCTTATTTCCAATAGAGTACTAAATAGATAAACATATTTACGGCGGAGCCCATACGGATAAGCTTCTTCAGGAAGCTTATTTACAACGGAGTATGAACATCCATGATATAGTATATTTATAACACTCCCACTGGATGTTCATTAAAAGATAGTGTGCCTCATTAAAACCTTACTAGGAAAAACCTTGAGGGAAAAAATCCTAGTGAAGGGAAAAGAGAGCACAAATTTAGTAATACGCATTGCTAGGTGCCTCATTAAAAACCTTATAAGGAAAACCCTGTGGGGAAAAACCTTAGTAAGGAAAAAAGAGTGCATCGCATATTTACTCCCCCTGATGAAAACCTTGTTTCAAATATTTGAGTCTCTGCATTCTAACCTTGTATCTGCATAACCAATACGATCTGCACCACATTTGTTAGCATTAGCAAGATACATAAGTGCATAACACTGAGATCGAGTATTTCAAGACCAAGGAGTTCCTCATCCTCTTCTGGAGGTCAGAACAGATCCTTATTCCCTTCAAGTGATCGAACACCTATTGATGTACTTAATGGGTGCGCTTGTCCATGTAAAAGCATTCAAAGACCCTATCTGTATAGGCAAATTGATGGATAAAGATCTCGTCTGCTAAATATTTAATTTGCAGACCAAAATAAATTTTATTTTTCCAAGATCTTTCATCTGAAATCTTTCTTAAGATATTCAATTGCCTTTGGAGCTCTTTTGGAGTTCCAACAAGATTTATGTCATCAACGTAAATAGCAAGTGTAACAAATTTTGATGCTATTTTCTTTACATGGACAAATAACATTATTTATGTAACTCTCTTTCAGCAAATATTCACTGAGGCGATTAAATCACTTGCGCCCAGATTGATTTAAACCGTACAAGATCTTTATAAACGAGTACATTTCCCGAGACTTTGAACTTATATGCTTCAGGCATTTTAAATCCTCCAGGGATCTTTATAGAGATTTAATCAAATGAGTCATATAGGTTATGACTCGCATTTAAATGGCATGACATCTTCATGTGTTTGGACTACTGGTGCGATCCTCATAATATTGTACAGTATTGTGCACTATTTGTATCAAATATATCGTCGACGATCATTTTGTATCGGTTCCTAAGCGACATAACATGTTGAGATCTCATGACTTTCTTTATTTTCAGGTACCTCAACTCCTTTTGGAGTTTCATGAAATGTTATGTCGTGGGCTATTCCAGAGCTTATTTCCTCCTCATTATGATCATTTGATCTTTAGCTCCTTATCATTTTTCAATGATTGTCACCTTTGGAACCGATTTGTCTACCACGCTTCATGCGTACAGTAAACTCTATCCTTCACAAACTTTAAATTTTAATAGGAGCATTTGCAGCTGAAATATGATATTTGATTTTGGATCAGCAAATGCTTATGGCATTTGACTTGAATTATCTTCTAAGTAAGGATCATGATAATTCCATTCATATATAATATTTTTCAGCTATTTATTTCATTCCCCATATGTTAGAAAAACGAACATATACCCCCAATCTTCTTTGGGAAATATATCTTTGTGCATTATGGTAGAGAAATTAGTCATATACCACATATCAAAAGATAGTAAAATATTTGATTTCTGATCCTAAACCAATTATGAGGGGAGGACTTATCATATATTGTTGGTCTGATGCATACAAGTGCTGCTATATGCAACTTAAAAAATCTTAGACCAACACATGAAGCTTTGTTCTCATAAATAATAGTTTAGCCATTAATAGGAGGTATTCACTGCTAAACTAGCTTGTATATAAACTAGCATTATCAAGATGAACTGTCTTGATTTCATAATCTGAAAATTATGCTCTTAAGTGAGAAAAACAATTTTAAATGCCAAACTGCAGGTTGACAATAAACATACATGTAACCATCTTATATATGCATCTATAAGTGATTCACATGATAGGTGAAATAGGCCCATATTCACCTTTTATATATTTCAGAATCAGGGGTCTTAGTCCCAACTTTAGCTGGTATAATCAATTTATTATGAGAACAAGCAACACAGAAGAATTCTTGAAGAAACTTCTAGTTCTTCAGTATATGCTTATCTAAATTCTCAATCAGATCATTTAAAAATGGCAAATGAAAACTTCAAGTTTATCATGGCATGTGCTATCTCTTAGTAAACTTCTGGTTTACTATAACATAAAATTTTGCATTAGTAAACTTCTGATTTACTATGACTACTTTTGTATTAGTAAACTTCTGGTTTATCGTGATACATGATGAAGTACAAATCGAAGAATAAGGTGGGTAACTTCTCATATACATATTATTTTACCCCCTTTGACTGTGGAAAAATGAAGATTTTCAATCTTCCAATCATTTATAGACTTAATATGATAGCCATTTATTTTAGTAAACTTCGGGTTTACTACAACCTATGTTTTGACCACAATCGTATAATATGAATGACATATTTATAAATAATCTCTTCAAGAGCCTTCAATTATTATCCACAATCAAATATTTATCGGACACTACTGGTGTCACGCGTCTTCTAGGCAAAAAGTTAGCTCTTCAGGAGTTGTTGATACATTTTGTACTATCAAATATTGCTCAGATACTTCTGGTATAATAAGAGAAAATCACAATTAAATAAACAATTGTTTAAGCACAAGAAAACTCCTCTTCATAATATTTTTCTACTTCAGGAGGCAATTTCAATTGTATTACTTCTTCAGTAGCAAATTTAAAATACAAAATATTGAGTATATACTCTCTTAATTATATTACCTCTTCTGGAGGTAAATATATTTACATCAAAAACGCGTTCATATTTACCAAATTTATTAATATTGCCACATTCACTTCAGGGAATGGATTATTATTATCAAAAGTTCTCATCCTTCAAGAAAATCGAACATGATTATCTGAATGCGCATTAATCATAACAAATTGTGATGCCTCAACCTCTTTTAAAATATTTACTACTTCAGGAGCAAATCGAGGCGTGCATTTAATATAGAGAATCTTTATGTATCTTGTTTTCAATTGTAACCATAGAAAGTCTAAATTATCACTTCTGGTGATCATAGGCATATACCACTTCTGGTGGTTAATAAAATATAATTACAATGAGATATACGAAAATAACCACTTCTGGTAGTTGTATATTTTTTGCAAATTCTGCCAGAGTTTAAGTTGAGATAATAATAATATCCATATTCTTCAAAATGACATAAATAAGATATATTATAATAAATATCATTATCAAATAAGTTTTATTTATGTACAATTACATAACCATACTACCTATTACAAACAACAAAAATTAAAATATTTATATTTTTACAGTTTCACTACCGATTACATGACTTGTTTCTCCTTCTGGGAGTGCAAAGTAATCAGCTACATCTAAATGCATGAAGTCAAAATTATCTTCACAGATAAAATTTGCTTCAGCATTTTTCTCTGTCTTTTTCAAGGAGGCTTGATAAAGCTCAACCAGGTGCTTTGGCGTACGACAGGTACGTGACCAATGCCCTTTTCCTCCACATCTACAACATGCACTTTCTGCATTTGGTTCTTGCACTGCTTCATGCTTTTGTTCCTTCCTTTTCCACTGCTGGTGGTAAGGAGGGTTCTTTGGTGCATTATTATTACCATGATTAGAGTTTCTTCCCCGGCCACGACTATGACCACGACTGGGGCCATGATCTCTTCCATGTCTAGCTTGGTGGAAGTTCGTCTCATTCACTTCAGGGAATGGACAAGAACCAGTAGGGCGACTTTAATGGTTTTTCATTAATAGCCTATTATGTTGCTCGGCTATAAGAAGATGTGAGATAAGTTCAGAATATCTTTTAAATCCCATCTCTCGATATTGCTGTTGCAGGAGCATATTCGAGGCATGAAAAGTGGTGAAAGTTTTTTCCAACATATCATAATCAGTAATATTATCACCACATAATTTTAATTGGGAAATAATTGTGAACATAGCAGAATTATACTCACTAATAGATTTAAAATCTTGTAGCATTAGATGAGTCCAATCATATCGTGCTTGTGGAAGAACGACCATCTTCAGGTGGTCATATCTATCTTTCAAATTATTCCACAGTATGACTGGATCTTTAACAGTAAGATATTCCATTTTCAGGCCTTCATCAAGGTGATGGCGTAGGAATATCAGGAAGCTTATTTACAACGGAGTATGAACATCTATAATATAATATATTTATAACACAAAGGCTATTGTGTATATCTTGACAAAGATCAAACTTGTTTGTGTTGTTTAATTATTTACTACTTGTCTTCATCTTCGTTCATTGATTATCTACCTTTTACCTTAACCTCCTTTGTAGCAAGATGAATAGAGTAGTATCGGCTGATGATGAAACAAAATATAAGAATTAGTGTTCAGATTACAAGGGCAGATCTAAGTTCTATACAAGTCTAATCACTGACTGTTTGGAGTCACTAGTAAAAGTCCCTTGTGCTTTCAACAACATAAGGGAAGGAAGAATCCATCCGCAAGAATATGTTTCTATGGAGCCTCATCCAACTCAGGCTTAGGAATCCTAACTTTAGTAATATTGGCTACACTAACGTTGTTTCTAACTTTTGGGGACAAAGATTTGCTTATACTGATGCATCCTCATAATCCATGCAAGTTCTGGTGGCTCCTCTGGTGCTTCGGCTAGCTTTGATATTGAACCAGCGGGAGGCTGCTTCCATGTTCAATCACCTCAAGGCTTAAGCGGTGCTTTGGCTTTTCAGTTACTAGCCCTTATTATTGTTTGTGGCTACCGGCTAATATAACTTTGGTCCAGAGTGGCTATAAATAAATTTTGCTCACTCCAAAATGTTAATCATAATTTTTTGAAAAAAAAAAAAAAGAAAGATAAGAGAACGATGTGTTAATCTTTGCACTTCTGTAGTTTTACAATATTTTACAAGCAAGAAAAGCAGATTCATTTAACCCTATTTTCGAACCATTGGAGAATTTTCCTTAATAAGTGCAAGTAACTTTTGATTTTAATTAAATTTGTTTTTACCCATACTAGCGAAATAAACATGGAGCCTTTAAGAGCGGTAAAAATATTCCAGGGGAAGAACATTTAAAAAATAGTCTTAACACCTGAATACTAAGCCATATATTATTTACGATAGATCAAACAGAAAATAATGCAACTATATTCTGTATGATAAAATAACCCCAAGTATGTTGGTTATGCTATTGCTTTAGATGTTGGTGTTGCTGTAAGTTGATTAGCTTATAGTAGGCTCCATCCTTGTTCTCTACCAGTGCAGAGTGAGTTCCTTGCTCCACTATTTTCCCATCTTGTAAAACAGATATCTGATCTGCATTTTTTATGGTGGATAATCGATGTGCCACAATGACGGTAGTCCTGTTTTTCATCAACCTGTCTAATGCTTGTTGAACTATACGCTCAGATTCCACGTCAAGAGCACTTGTAGCTTCATCTAACAGCAAGATTTCAGGGTTCTTTAGAACAGCTCGGGCAATGGCTACCCTTTGCTTCTGTCCGCCGGACAGTTGAACTCCTCGCTCCCCAACTTGAGTCGAGTAGCCATGGGGTAGTGCACTAATGAAATTATGTGCATTAGCAAGCTTAGCTGCTTGAATTACTTCTGCCTCAGATGCTCCCTCTTTTCCATAAAGGATGTTCTCATAGATTGATGTGGCAAAAAGTGCTGGTTCTTGTTGGACCAGGCTAATGTGCTTTCTTACAGACTTGAGCTTTAGCTTCTTGATGTCTTTGCCTGTGTAAATTCCCATCACCAATATGATTAAGACACTCTTAGCTGAAAGTTGGAACGTTTCTAGTTCAAAACAATGTAGGTATAAACTTACCATCAATGATCACTTTCCCTGATACTGGATCATAGAACCGTAAAATGAGAGACAGTACTGAGCTTTTACCAGAACCACTCTGCCCTACTATCGCCATACTCTTTCCTGCATGCACTCTCATATTGAACTCTTTGAAAATGTGAACATCGGGTCTTGCAGGATAGCAGAACTCAACATCCTTAAACTCAATTGAGCCCTCAACCCTAGTTACCTCCTCTCCAGTGTCACTTAAAATTTCTGTCCTTCGATCAAGCACCTCAAATACTGATGCTACCATTTGGTTTCCTTTTATAAGATCTGGCGCCATCGCAAGGGTCTCTCCCATAGCCAGAGCGGTTACAATCAAAACCATAAACGATTTCATAACAGATTTGAAGCCGGCTATTTCCTTCCCCATCAAAACAGAACCATACCTATACAAAGTTTAGGAAGAATACATGTTAAACTATTGCGAGCTCATCTTCATATGGTTTGGGGGGGGGGGGGTGTAAGCTCTGCGTACACATTACCCTCCCCATACACCACTTATGGGATTACACTGGGTTTGTTTCTTATTGTTGTTGTACATGTTAAACTACTGCGAGCACAAGTGAAAACCATATTGGTACAAGGCTGTGAACTAAGTAAAATAAACAACTGTTATAATGTATGGGGCTGGCTATCTACTTCACCAAACTAGTACCTTTTTCTCTTCTAGATGGTTTGTAAATATGTGAAAGAAGGTGATAAATTTATCCAGAGTCCCAAAATCGTTGCAGTATGTAATGGTGCAAGTATGCAAAGCACTTCACTCTGAACTACAAGCTGCATTCCCACCCAAAGAAAACCCCAACAATAATTAAGACAAGTAAAAACTTGAGCAACATACCATAAGGCAAGGGCGTAAGAGGAGAAGATGAAAAACTGAGAGACTCCATAAAAGATACCGGCAATCTGACCCCTGCTGAATGACCGCTTTGCAGGTTCAACAAGTTCACGAGCATAGAGATCAGTTACCTTCTCCTCAGCGCAGAATGCTGCAACAGTTCTGATGTTACTTACAGCCTCACCGGCAAACATATTTGCTCTAAGATAGGCTTTGCTCAAGTCACCACCAAAGCCTTGCATAAAGAGTTTCTGCAAGAATAACAATTCCTATCAACAGAATGATATGAAAGATATAATGACACATGCTGATGAGGGAAAAGATTGAACCTCACTGATGTGACCACTAACGATAAGTGGATACATAGCCATGACAATAAGGGTGAGCCTCCAATTCAAGATGAATGCAATGATGAAGGAAGTGACCACCAAACCTACATTCTGTAGGAGAATAGTAGAGCGATCAACCACTACAGTTCGCAATAGAGTAGCATCACTTTCCAATCGTGATGCAAGTGTAGAACTTGAGTTGTTCATCTCATCAAACCATCCTATCTCATTTCTTAGCATAGCTGCAACCAAATATAGAAAAATGTTAGGGACTTTTTATTTGAATAGAGGACAGACAAAAAGAAGGGAAGATACAAAGAACGCAGATATCAACGCGAGGTTTCAACAAGATGTAGCAAAGGTATGATTCAAATTTATATGAAATCATTAATCAAGACAAAATTCCTACATTTGGAAGTCATTTAAAGATATAAATAAGCAACCTGTCGATTAAAGTAGTGATACTAAAAAACAGAGATGAGTGAATCATATTTTAAAATTAAATATGATGAATAATATCAACACGATGAATCACAGTTTTACAACGCAACAAACTTATGCAATTGCAGGTCTACATATTTACACGAAAAGCAACCTCTCATACAAGAAAACATTGCTTATTATATGATTACCAGAGAACATCATTTCTCTCACGCGAAGTGTAAGACGCTCTCCAATGATTCCAAAGCAAGTATGTGCAATGGCGTGAACAATGACGGTTAATACTGCACCACCACAAAACAGGAAACAAATCCTCTTCACTTCATGGCGTGTTGTGTCCCAATCCATGTAGTAAGACACAAGGGCTTGTGAAACCCCTAAGGCAAATAGAGGCATCTGAGCTCCAGCAATAAATGCACAGATAGTTCCAATAACCCCATAATACCAGTCAGGACGAATCATGGAATACAATCTCCTCGCTGAAATATTTGGTGAGTAAACATCCTCTACACCATTAGCGCCAATACCGCTAACAGATTTTTCAGATCGAAAGCTAGCTCCACGACTACGTGTTGTTGTTCGGGATAACTCACGGGAATACCTTATGCTGCTTTCGCGTGAATACCTTATGCTGTAGAAAAAAGATCAAGCAAATTAACCATAAAAATAATTGAAAGATCAGGTCTCACAGCTTACAAGCAAGACCTACTGCCTTTTATAATTTGTTTGAGCCTACATTAGCAGAAAATTTTCAAGTATCACCAGAACAGTAGCACTAGTCGTCAAAAGTACGACAATGTAATGCAACAATAAAAAGGATATCATGATATTTGGATATTAGGAAGACAATGTATCAGCAGGTAAATCTTGTACCTAAGTGGTCGTCCCATGGTAGGCCCTTGAGAAGGATGGCGGTGCAAAGAAGCTGCTTGTTGAAGTTGAACAAGTGATGCATAGGCACCATCTGGTTTCAAAATAAGCTCCTCATGACTTCCAGTTTCTACTATCTTGCCGCTGTTTACAACAGCTATAATATCAGCATTTCTAATGGTAGAAAGGCGATGAGCAACAATTACAGTTGTTCTTCCCACCATCACACGATCAAGAGCATCTTGTACACTTTTTTCAGACTCAGCATCAAGTGCACTCGTAGCTTCATCTAATAGAAGAATTGATGGATTCTTCACTATAGCACGAGAAATTGCAATTCTTTGCTTCTGCCCCCCAGATAACTGAACCCCCCTTTCGCCAACCTGTAAATGACACAGCTTCAGATATCTATTATGTTTCATTAAATATAACAGTCAGTCAGTCTTATGAGGCCTTTCTTGAATATTTTCTGTGAAAAAAGTGAAGACAGAAAACTCTAACTGAAATTTGTTTCCTTAAGTAGGAGTTTTGAGACAAGAAAGTTTCTTAAAACTTGGGATTCTTAATTATGTCATAATCAATAAGAATATTCTGCACAATTTTTCAAATATCCTTTTCGTTGACATATTTGATAGGAATATACAAAATATTTTCAATAATTCTTGACTTCCAAGACAAACATTCCCACTCGAGACAGTTAAGTGACTTGAGTTTGTTCTTTTTCAGAAAGAAGGTGATACTAATAAACCAATAGAATAGTTAATAATTGCCTAAATAGTGCCTCCGAATACTGAACACTTAACGAAAAGAAAAGCAGCACCAGAATTCTTCTCCCAAAATACCGATGATAATGCATTGTTAAAGAAAGTCCTTGTAAAACGCAGGAAAAAGAATCTATTCTCAGCTATTGGAAAGAGGTATAGTGCCAGAAATCTCCAAAAGACCATTTAGCTTGTTTGTTGGCTGACAGTAGCCGAAATAGTTACAAAGACAATGCGAAGAAATCCAATTTTTAGAGGAGGAACTCAATATCCAAACAATACTACCATGAATACAATAATGAAGGAAAAGTCATTTCTGGAACAATAACCAGAAATTCAATCAACCTGTACTTCTTGGCCAGAGGTGCAGTCAAAGCACCCAAGTTAGTTGACCAAATCGAGTGCCAATCCCACACCCACATCCGAATTGTGTCGGATCGACATGGGTTTGGCAAGGATTTTGAAGGATCTGAGCAAGATAGACTCATATCTCAAAACTCAAACCCTGATACAGTGAGAAGAAAGAAGAAAAAGTTTTGGGAAGTTTTGCGTGTAAAGACGCAGAAAGTTTTGCAAAGCACCCCGTGCTGTAGTTGCTATTTGCTATTAGACAGCCACACAAACACTGAAATTAGCTATGTGAGAACATTTAAGGCACAATCATAAGCAAGTACTTATTAAGTAATAAAAAAATAAGAAAATAGAAGCACCCATTTTATTCTCTTTGCTATAGTGTGACATCACCTAGTGCATGTAAAGGACAGAATGTACCTGAGTTTCGAACCTATCCGGGAGGTTGTTGATGAAAGTCATTGCTTCTGAAAGTTTGGCCGCACGTGCAATATCATCTAGGCTAGCATCACCTTTTCCGTAGAGAATGTTCTCTCTAATGGTTGTAGCGAAAAGGGCGGGTTCTTGATTTACCAGCCCTATTTGCTGTCTCATCCACTTCAAGTCCAGGTGCCTAATATCAGTTCCATCCAATAGTATATGTCCCGAGAGCGGTTCATAGAAGCGTTCAATCAAAGATATAACTGTACTTTTCCCTGATCCACTTCCTCCCACAAGAGCTACAATCTTCCCTGATGGAATATCAAGAGAGATCTTGTCAAAGATTACCACATCGGGACGAGATGGATAGCTAAAACATACATCTCTAAATTGGATGTGCCCATCTACTTTGCTCAGCTGCTGACCACTCTTGGAGCTGGTTTTACTGATAGTATCTCGTTCAATCATCTCAAAAATAGGATAGGCAGCTGACTTAGCCCTGAGGAATGCAGTAACATCTGGCGCTGCCTGCCCCAGTGACCTGAGAAGCAGTTAATGCTTTATTGAAGCCATTATTCCTCATAAACACCACAAAAGCTGGGCAGCTAGCGGAGCACCTACTTTATGACGATTAAAAGTCTGAAATCAAGATATATGCACTGGAAAACTTTCAAAGTGGCATAGACACAAAAAGACCTCTATAAACTATGGAAGAAGTTTGACCAAGTATAGAAGTAACAAGTGACTAGATCAATAAGGATGACACACCATGTCAGAGGCATCTGTTTTCTCACTGAGTTTTTGTTCGAGCATTGCCTATAAAGGGTAACCTTGCGAATTGCTCCAAAATTTGAAACGTCGAAAGGGTAAATGGACGTATATCTATCCTGTATCCAATAGAGATATCTTGAACAAACAAACTTCTTTAAACACAAATCCGGTCATTGAGATTCTCGCATTACAAGACAGCAAAGCTATGCTGTTACAATTCAGTGCAAATGGTTGAGCCTAACACAATAGCCTGCCTTATCAGCAAGCCACAACTGATCCGATATGTTCTGTTTAATGCAGAAAAGTTTAGCTTGGGAGACGAAAACTACACTTGGTGTTCTTCATATCCAACAACTACATAAGTTTGAAGCTATAGTACAAAGATATATTTTATCAACATACAAGCATTATAAATTAGCACTGCTTTAACACGACAGTTCAATCTATCAAGAAAGTATACACTGGCATGAAAGAGATTAGTCGTTATATATCATATGTAAGTAGTGATGAGATTCAGAGAAGCACCATACTCTCAAGAAAGGAGGGCACTAGTGTCTGTTAATACTTGTAATAGTTTAGCTGTTTAAGATTATGTTGTAGAAGCATTTCGAAATTGAGGATGAAAAGCAAAGAACTTACAGGCCAGCAATGACAACATTGAGCATGGTGGTGAAAGAATCTCCTCCATTTGCAATATTCTTGTGCACGATAATGCTAGTGAACCACACAAGCAATGACCAAGAAAGGAAAAGGACACAATGCAAGGCGCCCAAACCCAAGCCCTTTGCCAATCCAGCTTTCTTTCCATACTTATAAGTGTTCAACAAGGCGCCTTTATATGATTTAACGGCCTTCTCTTCTCCAGTAAATGCTTGAACTGTTCTAACATTAGCTACAACCTGATAATTGCAAACGATCACTAATAACAATCAGGGGGATTTAAAAAATGGAATTGGGGTACTATTTATATGAGCATGAGTAAAGTATGATCATTTCTTAAATAAATTACTCTGCCGTCCTAATTGTATGACACTCTTTTCATTTTGGAACCTCCAAAGGTTTGACACCACCAATTTCTGTTCAACTTCCAAAAATTCAAATTCATTGAATTATTCAAATTTTAAACTGTATGTGATATTTTCTCCATCAAGCTAACTCCTCAACCAGCTGAGCCGATGGTCTATCCCCTCTACCTCCACAAAATAGGAGTAACGTGTGTGTAGACACTATCTTCCCCAGTATAAACCGTGGGAATAAATTGGGCTGGGTATGTTAATGTTGCTTAGCTAACTCCTCAACCATTATTTTAATATATTTCTTCCACAATCACTAACATATAATTTAAGTCAACTCTACCACCTTAAAACATAAGTGGAGCCATATAATAGAGGGCAGCTTGGAGTACATATTGACATTATCAGTTTGAGATGCTAAGCAAAAGACTTTTGTCAGACAGTTGGAGCGCATACCTCTTCAGCAATTTCTCCAGCTTTAATATAGGATTTACGAACTCGGGCGATGAGACCAGTAGCAATGTAGGCATAAATACCACCGGCGAGAGCGATCAAAGGCACAATTGAAAGAGTCACCAAGCTAATTTGCCACACCCTTATGAACCCAATTGTAAAACCAGCAAAGAAACGGCTGACATAGTGCATGAAATTTCCCACCTGCACCGCCACTCATATCCACAATGCTCATTAAAATGCGCATCAATGAACTATACAACATTAAAGAAAACAAATGAGCAATCTGAGTACTATACAAACTCTTAACCAGATTTTGTTTTTTATTTACAATCTCCCCTGTCCAATATATTTTTCTTTTTATCATGTCACACGTCTCAATCTTACCATAAACAAATTACAAAAGTTTGTCAAGATAGATAAGTGCTTTTGAGCCAATTTTTCCTACTTTTGCAAACAAGTTACAAATTATAGCTTCTTTCAAAAAGCATATATAAATAATTAACTTTTTCAAATTTTTATATTTTTCAAGTTATCCTCATTACTTTTTAAAATTCCTTTTCCTTTTTTGTTTCTACCATTCATTTAAATTTTTTCTTATTTTTTATTCTTGTTTAAAATGGTCTCTACTATAAATAGATCTCTTCTTTTATATAGTAGCATATATGGAATTAATTTCAATTTATATTGGATGATGCATATTGATATGTTTGGATCACAATGTAAACAATAAGTAACGTGACATTGCAAGTATTATTTTTTCTTGGATAATTATATTTATATTGATTAAAATCTTTAATATATATTTTTATTTTATATTTTACAAATTATATTCTCTATAACAAATAATTCTAGTTATAAATCAAATATTTACCGTCCTTTGCGTAATTTGATACTCAAAAGTATTTTAGAAAGATTGGCAAAATACAATTTGCTTATCAAATATTGTAAAAAAAATTATTAAAATAAATTGACCAAACACAAATTATTATTGTCCAAAAGTACGTCTCAAAATAAATTGTTGTTGAGAGACACCAAACAACTTTTAGTTGGACAGGGAGGGCATTTTAGTTAAAAGTCATCCTACTTCAGTTTAAATTTATTATTTAATCATAGTAAATTAATATGATTTGATGAAAACAATAAATATAAATATTTTTCTTAGATATAACCTTACTTAAAAATAAGAATATGGAAAAGACATAAACCCTCATATTATTTTCCTATACCTTTTTTCCCCTAATATTCTTATCTTTTGGCTTTAAGGCGAAGGAGTATATGGTTTGGATTTCTAACCATCGGTTCTGATTCAAATAGGGATCGATTTGTTTAATAAAAGTAAATGGTGCGGATACATGAATATCATGTACCGGGAACTAATCTATATATTATTAAAGCTCTCTCCTTAAGTTAAGTGGCGGCCTAAAAAATGTCACATATCATAATTAATTATTTAATTTATAATTAGTTATTGATTCTTTTTAAATTTAAATATATATATATATATATATATATATATATATATATATATATATATATTAATTGGTTACTTTAATTATAAAAACAAAAAAAATATAAATATATAAAAAATAACTACCTATTCAAATTGGGTGGGAGTAGTTTCAAATTGAATTTTTTAAAATTATTTTAAAATAAAAGGCAAAAAGAATAAAAATAAAAAAAGAAAAGAAAAACTACTCATTCAAATTGAGAAGTAGTTTCAAGTTAAAATTTTTAAAATAATTTTAAAATAAAAATGAAATTAAAAAATAATGAATTACCAATTCAAATTGGGGAATTGTTTCAAAATGGGGGTTTAAAAGTTATTTTTAGTAAAACGAAAATAAAGAAATTAAAAAACTTTCAAAGAAAAATATTAAATGAAGTAATATGCTAATAAAACTTTCTATAATGTTATAAGATTATATATTAGATGATATAAAAAAGAAAAATATATAACAAAAAATATATTCAATGCGCTTCTTATATAAGTCCCGATAGTTTAATAGAGAGTTTATTCATTAAAATTTAGATAATACTATTAAGAACAACACAATAAAATTTAAAATAAAAAATATTTCATCACCAATAAATTATATATCTTCTCATATATTACAAAATAAAAGTGAATACTAAACATTAGTTAATATAATAAAAAAATTTATAGAACAAAAAAATTATTTACTAACTATATAAGTATATTTAATTTAATAGAGATCTCATTAGTGGATACTCCAATACAATCTAATAGGATCAAACAAATCTAATTATAATGTAATTTAATTAATATTTTTTAATACTGATGGCGCAAACGCGCCAGCAACTAATATAATACTTAATATGACCAACATGAGTCACATGGAGTTCTTTTTCTATTACATTATTCTTCTTCGAACATTGATGAGTGTCGCATTCAATTTGAGAAGAATAAAATAAAAGAAGAATAAAATTGTATTTGGAAACCCAGCTAGTCAACAGAGAAAACACATGAAATTATTAAATGCCACCAAATTGCATTTACTCTTTCTCCAGATCAGCTAAGCCTTTCCCTACTTTTAAAACCTATGCATGTCCTAACTTTTCCTTCCATATGGAGTAATGAATAACAAGATGTAATCTGAAGCTCCCAACTACTAACCAACAATAGAAATTCTTTTTTATTTTCCTTTGTCTATAGTATTCATTTTCACGAGGAGGAGTCTTGGCGTAACTGGTAAAGTTGATGCCATATAACCTGGAGGTCACGCGTTTGAGCCGTGGAAACAGCTTCTTGCAGAAATGCAGAGTAAGGTTACGTTATATAGATCCTTATGGTCAGGACCTTCTCCAGATCCCGCGCATAGCGGGAGCTTAATATACCGGACTGCCTTTTTTAATAGTATTCATTTTCATAAATTCCCAAAAAGGGATTTTTGAAGACATAGTTTAGTTTAACAGTGAATTTGAAAATGATGGGAAATGGAAGTAGGTACCTTCTCAGAAATAGCATCTTGAACAATAATAATATCAGTGGTAATTGCAGAAATTACTTCTCCAGTTGAAGCTTCAGTGTCAAAAAGACTTATATCTTGATTTAACATGGACTTCAAGTATGCCATTCTCATCTTTGCTGCTTGCCTTTCTCCACTGTGCATCCAACAAGCCACCTCTTTTTTTTTTTTTTTTTTTTTAATAATTAGTAGGATATATGAGAAGAATTTAGATGTATGTAAAAGAAAACCAAATTAAAGTTGATCAAACCTATCCATGATGAAAATAGTACCACCACACTTAGGTACACAAAATCCAATGCGTACTGCAAAACAACAATCCAAAAAAGAACATAACTATATATATTCATACTTAATTTAAGAAATTATGTAGCATTTATACCTTGGCAACTTTGTGAGAAGTTTGAGCAGGAAAAAGATAAGCGAGACCAATAATATTTATCAACTTCCCAAAGAAAATGAAGAAAACAGGAACAGAAGCACCATGTACACAAGCTCCAGTGGATCCAAAAAACATCAACAAGTAGTCATAGCCATCAGCAAAAGAAAATAGCTTCAACAATGAAACTTTTCCACACTTTTCTTCTTTCTCCTTCATCTTTGAAGAAACACCACGTAATTCATCACCTTCCTGCCTCATTTTTCTTAACACTTTTCCTGAGGTAATTAATAATCAAGTCAAGGTACGTAATATAGAGAGATAGACAAGGCAAAGGACGCTAGTAGTATGTTGCAATTAATATATTCTACAACTACCACCACCATATATACTCTCAATCTAATTTAAATTAGTTGCCTCAATAATAGAACGTTGTAGATACTTTAGGCTGCTTTACAAAATACTGTACGTGTCCCTAATAGCTAACCAAATGGTTATTTATACAGCTACAAGTATACTGCGGACAAAATTTTCCATAATTATATATTCTTCTCACAAATTGATCAATTTTCTTTCGAAATAGTTGACGTTTTAAAAAAACAACAAACATTTATTAACTGCTTTTTTTTTCACCACTTCACCTTTATTCTCCAGTGACAAAGTGAAGCGATTAAAAGAAAGATAAATTCAAAAAATAGTACTATTATTGTTTACCCTAAAATTTGGATAACAATTAAACTTATAATGTGGTTTAAGGACACGTGATTTCACCTAATATCAACTGATGAATATGAAGAATAATAATGAAAATTGACAATAAGATAAAGCAAACCGGTGTTTGAATGAAATTCGGCTCTCGAACTTGAGTGTCATTACCCAAAATCCACTAAGGGTCGCGATGGCGCCGGACACTGCTGTCAGGCAAGCCAACCAAATTACTTGATGAAGTTCTCCTTTTTAAAAAATCTTGAAAACTAAGATTTTCCTTCAATTTTTCATTAATAAAGGGATAACTACTTCAATTTAAATTAAATAATAATCACTTAATACAAAATATTCAAAACCATCACAGAAATATATCGGTGCAACAAAAATGCACAGAAGGGTTGTATGAGTACGAAAATAATGTGTACTCAATGAGTATCCCGTCTAATCTCGAAGAAGTAGAGACGAGTTGGCCGACTTCGACACTTACTAGTGGTCCAATAATGGTGTCAATAATATATTAAATCGTAGATTTCTATAAACATGATTTTAATCCAATAGAAGGAAACAAGGAAATAATTATTTCTTTTATAGGAAATTTTCAGATTTTTCCTTGCTATTATTATCCAAATATTCTCATACCATGAAGAGGCAATAACAACTTAAATAAGTTCAAGGCAACAATACAAGCATGAGCATATTATGCCAAGGCAACGGCCCGATCCAACATAAATAAACTTTGCATTTACCGAGGGTCGACGAGGCACCTATGAATGCGTCTATATAATCTGCCGAGGCATTCGGCCCGTTTTAAAATTAAACACACATAGATGGTCAATCAACTAGTCAACAAGGAAAAATTATCCATAGAAAAGTCAATTCTCTTTCAAAGGTTTTTGAAAATGAAGTTTAATCTTTTGTAGATATTCATTTACCAACTCGGGGCGATTTAAGCAATTCAAATATCGATAAGTTTACAATTAATCCAAGTATAGCATATTTTTGGGTCCTAGACTATCCGGACAATAGCATAATAGTAGCTTCACATGGACTCTCACCATCTCGTGCATACGTAGCCCCCCACAAATAAGAGCACATAACCAATTAACTCACCTATGGGGACAATCCCTCTTATAAGGTTAGAAAGGAGAGTCACCTTGCTCTGAAGGCCTATAACCGGCATTCCACGCCCTTTCGAAGACTCGAATCAATGCACAACGCTCCAAAACTAGCCAATAATTATGTAAATCCATTAATATATGCTAAGGTACTCGGTATAATCCAATTTATAATAATTCCTAACCCCAATCGAAAAGTTGACGAAAATGTCCCTCCGGCCCAAGTGCCCGGATTTCAAAAATTTCTCGAAGATAAAGTTTACCTTGAACTCACGAACTCAAATTTATGATTTTCTCTTAATTCCATACCCAAAATCATAGGCAAATTCCAAGAATACTAATTTTCTAGATTTTTCCTCAAACCCCAAGTTTTTTACAAATTTCATGCTCAAATCTATACATAATTGATGTATTTAACTCAAAAATAGGTGGAGATATCTTACCTTGTCGTTGATAATGAAAAATACCACTTGCAGCTCTCCAAAATCTCACATGCCAAATGAAAAATGGGAGAAGGATGGCCAAATCCCGAATTTAAAACAACTCCCTGCCTTAAGCTATTTCTGCAAATGCGGCCTCTAGACTACTTCTGCGGTTCCGAAGGTGCGGTTCCAATACCGCATCTGCGGTCCTCACCACGCTGCCCCTCTTCCGCTTCTGCGACTCCACCACCACAGGTGCAGTCCCACAACTGTGGCAAAATGATCGCATCTGCGGTCCCAGCTCTCCTTTACCAATCCCGCATCTACGGCTTCTTCACCGCAGGTGCGGTCTCGCATCTTCAGAAATATGACTGCATCTGCTGTCCCTTCTATTCTAGCCCAAAATCTCATCTGCGGCTCCTTTGACCGCTTCTGCGGCTACGCACCTGCGGCCCAATTCTCGCAGGTGCGGTTATGACAACAACCAGCCAGTTCTGCCTTCCAAAAATTCTATTTTTGATCTATTAACCACTTGGAATCAACTCGAGGCTCCCGGGACCTCAACCAAACCTACCAATCAATCCCAAAACACATTGTAGACTTGCTCAAGGCCTCAAATTACATCAAACAATACTAAAATCATGAATCGACCTCCAATCCAAACTTAATGAACTTTAGAATTTCAAACTTCTATTTTCGATGTTTAAACTTATCAAATCTCGTCCGATTAACTTCAAATTTTGCAGACAAGCCGCATTCGATATTACGTTCCTAACCTAACTTTTGGAATCAGATTCTGACCTCGATATCAAAAAGTCCACTTCTAGTCAAACTTCTTAAAAACCTTCAAATTTCTATCTTTAGCCAAATGGCTCCAAAATAACCTAAGGACCTCCGAATTCACTTCCGATCACGCTTCCAACTCCAGAATTACCATATGGAGTAGCTCCCAGACTCGAATCCCAAACGGACATTGATATTACTGAAATGCACTTCAACCCAAACTTATGAAATTTCTCTCAAAAAGCTACTTTTCACAATCGGCGCTAAAACGCTCCCAGGTCATCCAAAACCCGATCCGGGCATACGCCCAAGTCCGAAGTCATCATACGAACTTGTTGGAACCTTCAGATCCCAATTTTTAGATCGTTTACTCATAATTCCAATCCTAGTTAATTCTTTCAACTCTAAGCTGCCGAAATGAGAATTCTCTTTCCAAATCAACTCTAAACTTACCGAAACGTAATTTCGACCATGCGTACAATTCATATAACCAGAAATGAAGATGCTCATGGACTCTGACTACTAAACGACGCGCTAGAGCTCAAAATGACCGATCGGATCATTACATTTTCTCATACGTTCGTCCTCGAACGTGCTAAGAACTACACTAGAGTAGTCTGATATCACTGTTTAGCTTCTCATGCGCCTTCCCGTGCTACCACAATCAATTGAGCACATTAGCTCGATCTATTCTGAAGATATTCCCTTTTATTCAATCAAATAAGCCTTTGAGCCTAATTCTAACATCCAGAATTCTATGGCCCACCTATTTCCAACATACGCTCAATGTATTAATAACTACATGCATCCTCAAAACACGACTGCATACCTTAGCTGAATTCATACTACTTTACTCATAGGACCACAATAACATTCTCTGATATATTTAATCGAAATTCCACGAATCTGATGCTCCCATTGCAGTGCATGACATACATAGGTCTTGTTCAAACTCTAACAATACCGACACGATAGATAAGATCTGTATAAATTCATAACCACTGCCGAAATAATAATTCATTGGGTCTATACTCCTGGCAAGAATTATCACCTCATTCTGAACCAAATAATAGTCTTAGCTCCTCAATATACTTCATATACTTAGATTACACTTGTATCTAATTCAATGATCTCGTCTCACCCAGTACGAACTGCTCAGGCAATAAGCTACCCCGACATGACCAAAGGTCTCATATCATGCTACAATGTGCAAAGAGGCTACCGATTCGAACGCGATACTAATGGAAAATGAACTCTGGAAGGATTACCTAACTCACGCACTAATACTCACTTTCCATAGAAAAATAGGAAGCAAGGAATACAAAAATAACATATAGAAAACTATACTCAACATCACATTGTTGTGACGCGCAACCCGATCCAAATAACATACCCATGGCATCGTGCCACCCGATCCACACACAGATCTCACATAAGAAGATGCACATCAAGCTAGATTTGCTTATTACAATAAAATACCAAATTCAGTCACAAGCACGCTAAGTGTATACCATCCATGAGGGGACTTATAGCGCTATAAGCTACAAAACTCAAGCATAACTGAGGTGCGATACACAATCTGAATCTCAAGAGTCCTTTTTGCTCGTATAACAACATTCTGATCCTCAACATATAAGCAATTTTTCAAGCCGCCTAAAAACTCACACATCGCAACATATCACTAAATGAAATATCTAATAATGAAATCACTACTCCACCATAAGGAGCGGATTACTGAAATGAACTCGTTTGGCTTGATATAGAGCCCATATTCACATTTGATTCCATCCACCGACCTCAAGCCGATTCTGATCGCACTGAACTAGGCTAATTACCTTTCAAAGGTCCATAATAACTCCTCTTCTGCTCATAACACATAAGAACATCCATCATAGTCGGAGAAATCATTCGCAGTCCATAACTCAATAGACTAAATTCCCTCCAGGCATATATTCTCAAATCAACGATTTTATCAGAACCTTCATATTTGGTTTAAGTCTTTAATTAATCAAGTGATTGCTTGCCACACTTATACATCTTCCCGTGGGACACACTCCCACAACATACCATAACAATTAACTAGGTTATACCTCCAAACCACCGGCCGCACTAACGGTGAAAAATGATCAAGAATCGTTAACCAGGTTGCAAAGCCATTCTACGAAAAACTGATCTCAAGTGACGCTGAAGAAAATAGCAACTTACCTTAAACATCGAAACTCCTTTCCTACTCATCTGAGCTCGTGACATCCTTGTCCACACCGAACGGTTACCTTGATCTACGCTTCAAATTCCATACCACTCGCTGCACCCAACATGCCAACATACGATAGAACACGCTTTCCATCTCGAAACTACTATTAGGTTAACACCTCATCACATAAAACTTTTCGATTAACTCACTTCAGGAGAACCATAGCAGCACACAGGTAAATTCTCATGATCGTAGAATATGCAAATCTCTCAGTAGTGGTCTAATCCACCATGACCCTTTCGAGATCCGCCTACACGTAACATGCCACAATAGTAGAATACTTTCTGAATAACACTAACAACAGCGGTCGACAAGTCGCACATGCATCGTCACAATTCACTTACATAACTTGATCATACTAAAAGAACTGATCATTACCAGAAACATGCCAATTTGAATATGGCTAACTTATCCCTTTCTTCCAATTTGTCCTTGATTGCCATAGAAACAATTATAACCCCATTCAACACTTAACACACTCCATCTACACTCCCCCCGAGTGATCCTAAAGCATGAGACCATGCTGTCTCAAATCCCATGAACAATTTTGTACTTCTCAATTGCTATATTGCAAGTCAAAACATCATAGAACATTCGGTGCCTCTTCTCATAGGCTGCTATCAAGCTTGATTCTTAACCGTACCCATATGCTCGAAATTATTAAGCATCACACTTTATCCTTTGAATTCACTAGGACCATTGTTGAGAGCCACCGCTCTGACTTGGCCCCGAATATAATCAATTCCATAAATTTTCTAGCACATGAATGCCCCAGTGGTGAAGCACCTAGCAGAATCACTTCCCTTGGAACCCGCATCTTTACACACTAAAATCCTGAATCCTTCCCCATGTCTGAACATGGGGAAATAAGGCCAACGATAGCCTATCTTTAATAATTCCTTTGCTCAAATTACCACTTATGGTCTTTTCCCGTTGCTGAAATAGCCCATCGATGTGTTAATAACCAGAAACCTCGCAAGTAGCTAACCATGCAACCCAATCATAAGTGGTGGGACTCTCCCACTTAGCTTGAAGCCATTATTTCAAAAATATGGAATTCACACGTCTTCTTTATCTCTTATTGACTTAACCTTGCACCATCAACCGTCAAAATTCTTGAAATCTTTCCATAAAACCCCCTTTTTATATTCTGAATATATCAAACACATTTGCACAACCGATCTCTTTGCTATATAACTAATAGAATTCTTCACCGAAGCTTCGCCAACCACGTGACCGCTAAACTGCTCACAGGGAATAACCCACATGTGGAAATAACTTTCCGACATCTTTCGAGGCTGCTGCACATGGTATAATCACCATGACACCAATAACCCATCTTGAGTCTGTGCTAACCCACTAGCTGCACAAGTCCTTTCACCCCTCATAGACATCAATTAAATGTGCGGCAACATCATACTCATTCAAGTTATGTTTTATCCTTCTTCATTTCAAGCAGTTCCTTTCCGCTATACCAAGTCTCCTGCTGCATAATAGCCCATGCTTTAGATTAAATTCGTAGACCCTAATCACCAATGATTAATATTCTCAAATCCCTCTGAACTCTCCTTAAGGTACGTGGTCATCCTACTACAAATCCCATATGCAACTCCGCCACTCTCCCACTTAGCGGAACTCATCCCTTTAATCGACTACTCGACCCTTGGTCCCTTATCTCGACCTTCTAAAAATTTTAGCCACCGCATGTCATTTCTCACTTGTCTTTCTCATCCTTTGCTTCTCAGTTGTTGCCTTAACAAAATCTATATTCATAGCACTTTTACCTACCATTGCTACTAATTTTAAACCTTTCTGAAGATCATCTTTCTCAAGCCGTTGACAGTAGAAACACCAATTCAATCCTGAACTACTGCACTCTACGATATATGACAGCCGCATTTTCAATACTATTTAACAATATCTTACCCCAAAGGCGAATTGTAGAAGGTCATAACACCAACGAGCTTATTACGTTTAATAAAGACAATCACACCTCATCATAGAAGAAAAACTCCACCACGATCACAAATACCAAGTCCCATTGCCCCATCAACCCAAACCTGAACACTCTCAGCCCGAGTGCCTTTTCCCCGCCAGGAATACAATATCGAATCTCTAAATCATGCATTGAGTAAAGCTCCCTTCAAGTCATTCATTGTCCTGACATGTAGGCAAACATCCTACAATCATATCACTACTGCAGAACAACCGTTCATAAGCATCATGGCAACCTCTGCCTAACCTCAGAGCTCCCAGAAGTACTGTTACCAGGCAGAAATACTAAAATATCATTCTATCAAGCGAAGATAGTAATCTGATCAACTATACCATGAGAAACATCTTGTATCACATCTGTAGTACCATTATGGCTCTTCAATTCTCGACTTATAACAAGCGGTTCGCATCACGTATGATTGAGTATGAATGAATTAAAGGCACACGCCTCCAACTATCAAATAGCACGATAAGGAATCAACAAAGGAATTCCTAACAGTTCACCAGCCTCCCGAGGATAAGTAAAGACATCTCCGTACTGATGAGATTCTACTAGACTTGCTCTTGACTTGTGAGACCCTAGGAACCTAGTTCTTTAATAATATATTGGCACGACCCAAAATCCACTAAGGGTCACGATAGCACCGGACACTGCTATCAGGCAAGCCAACCAAATTACTTGATGAGGTTCTCTTTTTTAACAAATCTTGAAAACTATGATTTTCCTTAAATTTTTCATAAATAAAGGGATAACTACTTCAATTCAAATTAAATAATAAGAAATTAATACAAAACATTCAAAACCATCCCAGAACCTGGTGTCACAAGTGCATAAGCATCTACTGATAAGGAAATAAAATACTACATCCGTCTGTAATACAGTGGACAAAAAATAAATACAATATACTCGAAGTGACTATACTAGCTGTGGGCCACCTCGAATAATGCAACTCACATAGTCCCAGAATCATCTGTGATGCTACACACAAACAGTCAATCAAGTGGTAAATAAGGAACAATTATCCATAGAAAAGCCAATTCTCTTTTAAAGATTTTTGAAATGTAGTTTAATCTTTAGTAGAAATTCATTTACTAACTTGAGGTGATAAGCAATTCAAATGTCGATAAGTTTACAATTAATCCAAGTATAGCATGCGTTTGGATCCTAGATTACTTGGACAATAGCATAATAGTAGCTACGCACGGACTCTCGTCACCTCATGCATACGGAGCCCCCACAAATAGGAGCACATAACCAATTAACTCATCTATGGGGACAATTCCTTCTTACAAGATTAAAATGGAGACTCACCTCGCTCCGAAGGCCCATAATCGGCATTCCACGCCCTTCTGAAGACTCGAATCAATGCACAATGCTCCAAAACTAGCCGATAATTATGTAAATCCTTTAATATATGCTAAGGTACTCATTATGATCCAACTTATAACAATTACTAATCCCGATCAAAAAGTTAACAAAAACGCCCTCGGGCCCACGTGCCCGAATTTCCAAAATTTCTCGAAGATAAAGTTTACCCATGAACTCATAAACTCAAATTTATGATTTTCTCTTAATTTCATATCCAAAATCGTAGACAAATTCCAAGAATACTAATTTTCTAGGTTTTCCCTCAAACCCCAAGTTTTATACAAATTTCATGCTCAAATACATACATAATTGATGTATTTAACTCAAAAATAGGTGAGGATATCTTACCTTATCATTAATGATGAAAAATCCGACTTAAAACTCTCTAAAATTGCCCATGCCAAATGAAAAATGGGAGAAGGATTGTCAAATCCCGAATTTAAAACAACTCCCTGCCTCCAGCTATTTCCGCACATGTGACCTCCAGACCGCTTCTGCGGTTCCGCAGGTGTGGTTCCAGTACCGCATACGCAGTCCATACCACTCTACCCTTTTTTCACTTTTGTGACTCCACCACCGCAGGTGCGGTCCCACATCTGCGGCAAAACGACCGCATCTACGGTCCCAGCTCTCCTTCACATATCCCGCGTCTACGACTTATCCACCGCAGGTGCGGTCCCGAATTAGCGAAAATATGACCGCATCTGCGGTCCCTTCTCTTCTAGCCCAAAGCCGTATCTGCGGCTCCTTTAGCCACTTCTACGCTCTACACCTGCGGCCCAATTCTCGCAGGTGCGGTTATGATAGCAACCAGACAGTTCAGCCTTCCAAAAATTCCATTTTCGATCCATTAACCACAACTTTAGACTTTCAAAATTCTACTTTTTATGTTTAAACCTATCAAATCACGTCCGATTGACTTCAAATTTTGAAGACAAGTAGCATTCAACATTACGAACCTACTCCAACTTTTGCAATCAGATTCCAACCCCAATATCAAAAAGTCCACTTCCGATTAAACTTCTCAAAAATCTTTAAATTTCTATCTTTATCCAAATGGCTCCAAAATGACCTACGTACCTTTGAATTCACTTCCGATCACGCTCCCAACTCTAGAATCACTATACAGAGCTGCTCCCAGAACCAGAATACCAAACGAACATCTATATAACTAAAATTTACTTCAACCCAAACTTATGAAATTTCTCTCAAAATGCTACTTTCCACAATAGGCACCAAAACTCTCTCGACTAATCCGAAACCCATGCCCAATTCCGAAATCATCATACAAACCTGTTGGAACCTTCAGATCCCAATTCTGAGGTCGTTTACTTAAAATTTTAATCCTAGTTAATTCTTTCAACTTTAAGCTTCCGAAATGAGAATTTTCTTTCCAAATCAATTCTAAACTTACCGAAACTTAATTCCGACCACACATATAAGACATAATACCTAAAATGAAGCTGCTTATGGCTTTTGATTGAACAACAACGCGCTGGAGCTCAAAACGACTGGTCAGGTCGTTACATTGAGTACCCTCAAACTGATTGGTGCACGAATATTTAAAAATATAACAAGCTAATGAAAAAGAATATGAGCTAAGAAAGTGTTATATTGCTTTGATATGTGAGAGAAATACCAAATTCCAAGTCCTTACAAATGATTGGAACTCGTCTTTATATAGTAGATGAATTCTAATTATGGTATAACTTTAACTATAGAAGGAAATCACATGATTAGCTAATTAACTGTCCTTGATTTGATCTATTTCGGGATTTCTATAATCTTCGACCAGACATGGATATCTTGCTTTTTTATTATTACGCTGCATTTGATCTTACTCGATTTCTGTCTAATTCGATCTCAATCACTACCTGGCATGATCTTGACAGGTACCTCGAATCTGAAACTCAGTACCTGTTCCTCGTACCTCGGTCCGATCTATTACGAGATTGATCTTTGATCCTTCACACTGGTCTTAATAAATCAGTAAAATTGGATGTGCCCGATTTTAACCATATACAGATAGTCCCCTCATTTTTTGGAGTGTAATGACAAGAAACAAATTGAATATGAGTTCATTTGCTTGTTCTTCTCAAAACACCAAATATTCCAATCTCTATTCTTCCTTGGTCTAAAAAAATGGCCAAAACATCTAAAATCATTCCGTAAAAAGAAACTACTCAGGTTCGGGCAAAGGAGGTTGCAGAGCGAGTCAAGTGTCAGTCTCAGAGGGAGACCCTTGAAAATACCCATGCTCAGGGCTTCTATCTTTCGATTGATACTGATGGACTCCGAATGACCATTTGAACTAGTGTTTTAGTAGGTCTTAGGATTAACAATCGAGTGAGGATTTGCTCGAACTCAAAGTAAAATTAACCTTTATGCTTTATAGATAGTCTCCGGTGAGGTTTTGCTTAAACTCGGGTTAAGATAGCCATTGGGCTTTGATGATCGAGTGAGGACTTGACCAAACTCGAAGTGAAGTTATCCCTTAAGCTTTGTAGTCAAGTGAGGATTTACTCGAACTCAAAGTAAAATTATCCATTAGCTTTATATATAGTCCTTAAGTGAGATTTTACTCGAACTCGAGTTAAGATAGCCATTGGGCTGTTATTATTGAGTGAGGACTTGCTTGAACTCAAAATGAAGTTAGCCCTTAACCTTTATAGTCGACTGAGGATTTTCTCATACTCAACATAAAGTTAGCCCTTAGTCTTTATAAATGGTCTCCGAGTGAGAGTTTTCTTGAGCTCGTGTTAAGATAGACCTTGGGCTTTTATGATCGAGTGAGGACTTGCTCGAACTCGAAGTGAAGTTAGCCCTCAGACTTTATAGTTCAGTAAGGATTTGCTCGAATTCGTAGTAAAGTTAGCCCTTAGGCTTTATAGATAGTCCACGAGTGAGAGTTTGCTTGAACTCGAGTTAAAATAGCCCTTAGGCTTTTATGATCGAGTGAGGACTTGCTCGAACTCTAAGTGAAGTTAGCCCTTAGGCTTTGTAGATAGCCCCCGGGTGAGAGTTTGCTCGAACTCAGGTTAAGATAGCCCTTTGGATTTTATAATCGAATGAGGACTTGATCGAACTCGAAGTATAAGTAGCCCTTAGGCCTTTGTATTTGTTACAAATTTCGGACGTCTCTGATCTGAGTTAATTTGGTTGTAGCCTCTTTTGTTTGAAACTTGCCCTTTGGGATTCTTTTCCATTTCACCCCGAGCTTGCTTGAAGTGTCAGTCCCCGAGTAGGGTGGCCGTGGACTATAAAATTGAGGTTCGCCTTTAAGGTCTTGTGGCCTCAAAATTTTAGTAGCTCGATTTCCTTTATTTTTCAGATGGTAATCCCCAAGTGTAGGTTTAGTTGTTCAAACTTCTGTCATGATCGACCATTAAGCCTGTTTACACAATAGAACAAGAGTATGAAGTAGGAATTTTTCTAAAGGCTCCCAATAGAGGATTATACACGCATGCATGTTTGATGTTAGGGCTCTAGTGTCACGCCCCAAATCGGGGAACATGACCGGCGCCTGACCGGGTTGCCCCAGTCAAGCGGACCTGGGTGCCTTTCATTCCCACGCGTTACCCCCGTGTTGATTGTTTCTCATTAACCAAATATCTTACTAACCATGAATGATTTCACATTAAACAAATAAAACCATACGAGTGATTCATTAAGAAGTTTGCAGTTTTTACAACGCTCGACATAACATAATGTATACATAATACTGGAGTCCCACAGTTTATATGTCTACAGAGCCTCTAGGATACAAAAAAGGGGATACAATACTTGCCGGTAACAAGGCTCCGGCTATACCTTACAAAACCAACATGAAATCTAAACAGAAGTGGCATGAACCACACAAGGCCCCGAGGAAGAAAGGGCTCACCAAAACGGGCAGTGGAAGGAGAAGGATACTACTGCCGATGAGCTGAAGTGCCTGCTATCGATCCACCTACAATCATAACACGAATGTAGCGTCCCCGGCAAAAGGGACGTCAGTACACTTGAATTGTACTGGCATGTATGGACAAACTTTGTCCCAAGTAAACTCAAGCCATTGAATTACATCAACAATTAATTAAGCCACCCAACCATGTTTCCACATTTTCCTCATTTCAAATAATTCTCAACACAAAGCACTTTCTACGATCAACCAATTTAACAATAACCAATCAATCACGTAAAGCACAAGTAGTCAAACAAAGGGGCAATCAGTGCCCCACAGGTTGCAAACTCTCCTGTCGTCTCCTTTCACAATTTCACATTATTGATTTTTGTATCAATTTTCAATAGCGATTTCGATCGCTTTCCATCCTTATTGCCCCTGACCACCCTTATTACCTCGGCCACCCTTATCACCCCAACCCACACCTTATTTCTCCACGTTGCGGCGCGCAACACGACCCCGCCTTACAGTTTAAAACACAACAATTTCAAACAGCAGATAAGGTACTACACACAGTTTCAACAAGTTCAAATAAGCAACTTGTACATTGTTTCATGTTCTCAATTATTTTTCAAATCAATATCACAACCATGTTACAATATTTCCACAATTCAAGTGTTTCATCTCTTTCCACAATAAACAAATTCTCAAGCGTTTCGTTTGTTTTACACAAGGTGCCATATAGGCTATCATAATCATTATTCACAATTCTTTACCCATTTCGACTCTCATTTAATTTCGATTCATATTCCATACCACATCACTCATATTTCAACAACAACTTTGAATATCCAACAACAACATCAAGAATTTCACACAATTTGTCAAATTAACACTAACCAAACAAATTTCACACATATAGGCGATTTCACAAGAATCAAAATTAGCCATACATACCCGGTGATGAGTTTTTCTTCCTACTTTATGCTTACCCAAGATATCCTACTCTTGCCAACCTTGTTCTTGAAGACTCTTACTTCTACTCACTTCTTTTTACTAGAAATCAAGTTCAATAATCATGCATGAGTGTAAAAATTATATTTTCAAAAGCTATTATATGCAAACCTCTCTTTACCCAATTTAAAACTGAAAATCAAAGAAAATAGTTAGGGTTTTTACCTTGAAAAGATTGGGGAAGTTGAATCCTTGCCCTAGAATCCTTTGAACTAAGATGGTCGGAACAATCTTTGAAGATGAAAGATTTCTCTCTCTAAAAACCCTCTGTTCTCTCTCTAATTTTGGTAAGATGATATGATAAAATGAAGAATAAAGGTGTTATATTAAAGAAGAGATCGGGTCAAAATGTTACAAAAATCTGGACCGGGTCAATTATGCGGTGCACTTTGCGACCGTAGAATCAACATGCGGTCCGCATAGTGACCGCAGAATGGCCTCAAAATGACACAAGTTCTGTTACAGAATGCGACCAATATGCGGCCCGCATTCTCGATATGCGATCGCAAAGTGCATCTCAGATTCATTATGCGATCGCATATCGACCGCATTTTCAACACGATTTTTGGGAGACTTTCTGAAAAGTTTTGCGGCAAGAATGCGGTCCGCATAACAGGTTTGCGGTCGCATTCTTGACCGCAAATTTGACACTTTTTGGAAAAATTAATTCTCTACATTTTTGAAACTTAAATCACTACCAAGGGTCCGAACCGCGGCGAGCTTGCGAGCCGCGAAGAATTCTACGCATTCCTAACACATTATTCGGACCATGACACCATAGCTACTAGGTTTTATGCACAAATATTTTACGGGGCCTTACATCTAGTAACTTACATGGGCACGATTCATATGACTATTTGACCCTTATAACATTTTCCTATCGAGATGCCGCTTTCACGAAGTAATTTTCTTGAACAATGTAGACATTCGAGGATAATTCCACACCCAGTACTCGAAGATTATTGTAAGGAACCTTGAATACTATTGAATTTCTCTAAGTTAGCATGAACAATGATTGCTTTGTTAAAAACCTCACCGGAAAAATCCATTTGGGACAAACCCAGTCTAAGGGAAAAAGAGTGAAACTCGTGCTTTAAGATCCAAAGCTTTGTGTCGATCCTTGTAGATAATGTGCAAGTATTATTCGAAAAAATAGAAAGAATTGGAATATGGTCGTACCTTTATTCGTATTTTAGATATTTAACATGATCTTCCTCAGCATCAAGCCCCCATGAATTTTGACTCGATCAATTCTCCCCTTATTATGTGCAAAGCTTCGCCCAGACCCACTTCCTTTACGGTCTCCTTTGTATGGTTGATATCAATCTCTATTCAACATCGGCTCTCGATCTATGTCCTTTTTAATCATATCCATGCGCCTGCTAGGATAAACACACCTTGAAGGAGTACATTATGTCGACGCCTTTTTTTAATCTAAAAGCGAAATTGGATTTACGATATTTGGGAAGACAACTCTATTCTTGTATAGGAATTGCATTTTTGGAATTGAAGAGTTGCCACCTAATGATTAAGTGTACTAGGAAACTAAGGGTTTTGAGTTGAAAAACTAGAGTTTGCGTAAGGACTAGAAATTATCTCGAGGGGAAGATATAAGGCACCCTTCAAGATCCACTAGTGTGGTTCCCAATCATGCTATAATTATGACTTTAAATATAAACAAATAAACATACAAAAATAGCTTTTACGTAATGATTGTAAACAAAGGGAAGTGTAAAAGTTAAATAAACATGCTAAAATTTGGGAATAGTCGATTTCGTAATTATTTAAAGAATATACTAGTACGAAAAATGGGGGCCAAATAATTGGTACAAATGATCAAACAAAGGATGAAATGGAGCCGAAATTTGGAAAGGAAATAGTACCAGAGATTGAATAATCAAAAGAGATTTTAAATAATTAAAGTGAATGATGAGTTTTAAAAGAACTAAAAATTTGATAGTTTTTAGAAAGAATTTTGAAAAAAGAACTAAACAAATAAGAGGGAGGAGGTCCTAGATTTATAAATAACATGGATCACCCCACACAACACCCAGTAACCATTTATATACGTGGTCTTATCGCGTGATCATCATATCTATGTCTACCTTTTTCCACCCGTTAAGGTATTAAGCACGAATTGGTCTCGATTATGATTGTGTGCTATTACTCGTCCCATTCCTATCAGTCCCCGAGTCATATAGGACTACTATTCCTAGAGGGAAGGGATGTTGGGCTTTTTTGTAGTTTCAAAGGTAAAAATTCTAAGGCGACAGTCAAAACACACATAGCAAATCTAGGGAGAGCGCATCAACAAATAAGGCTCAAACAGACCTCCTTCGATCAAATAAAATCACGTAGATTAGCACGTCTTACATGTATTGATTAGATCAAAATTTATGTTTAGCGTTAGGCAGGCTAGTTCATTATATCTTTTCAGGCAAGAAATTCATATTAGGCTCGCCTGGTTGCAACTTATTGAAGGCCAACGTAATTAATTAACTACATACTTATTTGCCTATGTGATGACCTATAGACATGGCGTCTACAGGTTTGAGGAACAATGAATACATACTGATTTAGGAAACATTGTTAGCTATTGAAGAGAGAGAGAGAGTTTCAACACGTGACCATGAATTTTATAACCGGTAATTCATTATTACTACAGGTTAGACTTATAACAAGTAAGATGAGATGATTTGATTAATTCCTATAGGCATGCTTTCTACGTGTTTGTCGACTTAGAACACATTTGAAGACATAATAAAAATGCAGAAAACCCCATAGGCATGACATCTAAATACTGGATGAACATCATATTGCTTTATTTTGGTTATTAAGACCTATAAACATGTTTGCCTAATAAGGAGTGGATATGCAAGAATCAGAAAGGACTTATAGGCATATTTTCTACATGCAGAAATCCTATAGACATGGTATCTATATGAGAACATGCTAAAATTAAAAATCCTATAGACATGTTATCTATATGAGATCATGCTCAAAATAGAAATCCTATAGATAGGTTTTCTACATGAGACCATGCTGAAATTGAAGAAATCTTATAGATAGGTTTTCTACATGAGATCATGCTGTAATTAGAAATCCAAGAGATAGGTTTTCTACATGAGAACATGCTGAAAAATAGAAATCCTATAGACAGGCTTTTTACATGAGATCATGCTGAAATTAGAAATCCTATAAACAAGTTTTTTACATGAGAACATGCTGAAGAATAGAAATCCTATAGACAGGTTTTCTACATGAGAACATGCTGAAATATAGAAATCCTATAGGTATGACATCTACACCTTTTGCATAAGTTAGCCCTTACCTTTTCACTAATCACCTCAGAGATTATTACAGACCAAAGTGATTTGAAAAGAAATCATGAAATAATATTACAATCAGAACTCCTAAGATGCATCCAAGGAGCCTAATTCGAACTCAAAGTCTAACAATATGGTATGAGCCGACTGCTAGGATCATGTTCTAAAGCCTTTCTCTTACCCAGGGTGTGTCAAAGTTCCAAGGAGTTTCGAGAACTCCAGGCAATACGCATACCCAGGTATCATTGCAAAACATTGAATTAGGGTGCAGTGTGGAAGAGCCATCCCTCCAATGTCCAAGTTCAGAAGAAACTCAAGGTCCCAAAGCAAGGATCACTAAACGGGGGCAGAAACTAGAATCTAGGAACAAGTGTGAGTGCAATAGAGGGATTAGCAAATGCCAAGTTAGGCTGGTGGTCATGTCCAGCCATATGGTAGGCTGGCACACCCCTGCCTAACCTGTCAGCCAAACAATTAAGAGTAGGACCTATTGAAGGTCAGGCCATGGCCTGGACAGTGATCAGGACACTGCCAGACCAAAGTCTCAAACTCAGCATACATAGAAAGGGAAATGGAGATTGGAATTGAAAGAGCTTAGGACTCAGAGATCCCAGTTGATGTCCATGATCAATAATTTCAAGTATTGCCATGTTTTTGAACCATAACTCAACCACACAAGGGAGATCAGGGGTATTGATTTATATAAGAACAAAACTAAAGAAAGAATAAAGCTTGTAGAAAGTTATATCACTTAGACAATAATCCAAACAAAGGGCTGTAGAATAAACACACGGGGGGGGGGGGGGATGTAGAATTAAACAAAGAACATACCAGTTTCATAAAAGTTAAGCAAAAAAACCAGGATTCTAGCAAACAAGCCACAATCAGGGAGGAAACTTTATGTGTGAGTGAGTTAAGGGCAAGAACTCGAGTGTTTGTGTGAGAAATTAAAATATTCAGTTGGAAGTAGTGTGAAGGTATTCAAAGTTAATCGTGTCAAAATTGACTCTGTAGTGTAGAAGAACAAGCAAGAAAAGGTAAGAAGACCTTTAAAAATCAGTCTCAATATTCTCCCTTAAGTTAAGAGATAATTTCAAACTGGAGAATAAATAAGGAAATGAAATTTGATTAAAATCTGTAATAGTAGCATAAGAAAGGGAAAATACATGAAGTATATTTAAAGGAAGAAGTCAACGATACTTGGTTTTTAAAGAAAATGAAATGGAATAAATCAAACAACTACTAAATTAAGGTAAATAGGTTTGATTCGAATGAACCAGTCAGGAATAGGTAGAGGAGGCTCAAACAGAGAAAATCAGTAGCAATCAGTCGAGACCCTATCAAAGGAGTCCAAAATCAATCAAGTAGTTGTCAAAACCTTTTTTAAAAGAGGAGCTTATCATATATAAAGCAAACAAATCAAACAGCAAGTCTAACATTGCAAGGTTTAGGATCATAAAACAAAAGAATACGAGTTCAGTCAAAGATTCGTAGTGTGTCTGAAGGTCCAAGGTCCCAAAGTGAAACCCTAATCTAGTTTATCAAAGAAACCCCCAAATTCTAGGTTTTCAAATTGAATCAAATACAGAAACGAGAAGGCAAGTGAACAGACTCAAGGAGTCTCATGAGAAACAAATAGACCATGATAGTAGGTTTGAAAAAATTAGAGAAAGGAAATCGATTTGAGAATATAAAAGACACGTTTTGGAAACTCGGAACTTAGACAAGTCTAGAATACACGAAACATGCTTAACAAAAACACAAACAGAGTTCAGAAAAGCAAAAGTCAAGAAACTCAGTAGTAACACACATGGTAGAAGAGTGAGAAAAATTTAACACAGATTAATCATGTGAGCACACATATAAAAGAAAAGAAGGATAATACATGCATAATAGAGAAGAAAAACATGCGAGCATAATACATACAAACATCTAAAAGAAAAGAACAGCAAGAATAAAAAGACTTTTAGAAACCCTTATTTGAAATCAAATGATTTTTGCAAATGAAATTTGGGGAAAATACTCAAAACGTCAAGAAGAATATAGAAATAGCACAGATCTGAACAAATAATGGTGAAAGAACCTCGAATGACTTAGGGTTTCAGAGAAGTGATAAAGACTTGGAAGAACAAGATCAAATCCTGAGTCGAAACGGTTAGGAATCAAGCTTCCAGTGCTTGAATATGCCGGAGCATGGCTGGAGAACCATAGATATATGAATCTGAGATGAATCTGAAAAGAGACCATTGAGGTCAAGCGTCCAAACTTTGAGTAGCTTAGGCTTAGAGGTGATAGAGGGTGAGCACAGGCCATCCATGGCTGGAGGCGCCATGGATTCCGGTGGGAATGAGGCGAGATAAGGTGGGAGGTGATTAGGGTTAGACAGAGTTTTAGAGACGAGAGGTTTCAATGGCGGCGCCCTTGTGCAAATGACCTAGGGTTAGAGGAGTTGGGTGATTACAAAAGGAAGGATATTGGCCATTGATCAAAATGATCAACGACACAGATTTAAAAGAAAATCGGGGCGGGTTTAGCATTGGGTCGTGGGTTGGATATTGGGTTGTTTAATCTGGGCGGAATTGGGCCAAATTGGGGGCTAAAATTGTAAGGGAGAAGGGATGTTATTGAAATAGCAATAGGTTAAGTGTTAAATAGCCAAATTTCTCCCTTTTTCATTTAAAAAAAATAGTAATAATGATTTTAAAATCAAATTAAAACTATTGAGAAAACAAATACTATATAAGTGTTAATATAAAAATACTAGAAATAATTTATAATTATAAAATGCTATTAATCATAAAATAGGCTATAATTGTAATTACATGCAATTTAGCTTTAAAAATACCAAATAAATGTGCAAAAATATACAAAAATTACCTTAATTGTATTTTGGTGTAAGTATGAGAATAGAATCAATTAATCATCAAAAATGATAATTTTGGGAGTAACTATTGATTTTATGTTGTTGAAAATGGACAATAAATTGATTTAAAACTTCAGAAAAAGTAGGAAAAATGCCAAAAACTTAGCTATGCTTATATATGCCTATATATGCTGTTTTGAGGATATTTTGAATATTTGAAATGTATAAGAAAAAATTGACTATCAACACAAACTATATATATATATATATATATATGCTATTTTGAGGATATTTTGAATATATAAAATGTATAGGAAGGGCATCAACACCTTGTTGATCATCCTCAACTCTGATCTTCAATTGATATCGATTACGTACATTGGCCCAAGTGACAGGCGAGTACTCGATTAAACTTTGCTTCAACTGTTGTGAAGCTATGGAATATCGAGTGTTGAGACCTTGAGTGAAAGCTTGAATAGCCCAGTCATCGGTGACTGGAGGCAAATCCATTCTCTCTCCTTCAAATCGAGATACGAATTCCCTAAGCATCTCATTATCTTTCTATCTTACCTTGAAAAGGTCCATATCTCATTGCAACTTTAGTGGCTACGGCGTGTGCCGGTATAAAAGAATCTACAACCACAGAAAATGACTTAATAGAATTAGGGGGTAAGTTATGATACCATATTAAGGCACCATTCGATAGAGTCTCCCCGAACTTCTTCAGCAGTACTGATTCAATTTCATAATCTTCCAAGTCATTTACTTTAATGGCGCACATATATGAGGTGATGTGTTCATTCAGATCGGTCGTCCTATTATACTTGGGAATCTTGGGCATACGAAACTTCTTGGGGATTGGATTCGGATCCGCAATCGGGGGGAAATGTCTTTGCACGAATATTTTAGAATCTAGTCCTTCCAATATCGGTGGTGCCCCTGGAATTTGATCAACTTGGGAGTTGTACGCTTTTACCCTTTTGTGTTTTCCTCAATCTTCTTCTCTCCAGATTCGATCTATTTTGTGAGTTCTTCAAATATTTTCATAATGGCGGGGCTAATCTCCAATTCGTTCTCATTTGGCCTCTTCAGAATTGGTTTGACTCTATGAACAACTTTTGGATAGGGTTCGGGCTCGATCCTTCTTGGTGCTCGATTTTGATTTTGAGTTATGCTATTGCAGCTTGTTGAGTCTGCAAAATTTGAAATATCATTCGAAGGCTAATCTCGCCTTATTCATTGCTCTATGCATTCTTATCGGCTGTTCGTGTATCTCTAAATTTTATATTCAGGATCGACGCCCAAATTCCTATTAATGGCAATATGGGAGCTGAAGTCAATTGGGTCCACGGCCCGAACTCCATCGGGGTTGACTGGGGGTACTCCATTTCTGGGGGCTGCTATATTTTTGTTCTCGCCATGAATACCAAGGCCATTGTCTGTGTGAGTTGGTGTTACTTGAGAGTTGACATGTTGATTCCTGAAATCAAAGACACTTACGAGAACAAGGATAAAGCAGTGTGTGTTATGAGAATCAATACCAAGCAATTATTATTAGCCTCATGATGGATGTCAAACTGTTTACCCTAAAAACTGGATAACAATTAAACTTATAATGTGGTTTTAAGGACATGTGATTTCACCTAGTATGAATTGATAAATATGAAGATTAAAAATAAAAATTAAAAATAAGATAAAGCAAACCAGTGATTGAATGGAATTCAGCACTCGAGCTTGAGTAACCTCAATGGAATTCAGCACTCGAGCTTAAGAAACCTCAAACTGATTGGTGCAAGAACAATTAAAAATATAACAAGATGATAAACAAGAATATGAGCTAAAGAGAAAGTATTATATTGACTTCACTCGAGAGAATAATGTCACATTCCAAGTCCTTACAAATTATTGGAACTTCTCTTTATATAGTAGAGGAATTCTAATTATGGTATAACTCTAACTACAGAAGTAAATCCAATGATTAGCTAATTAATCGTCCTGATTTGATCTGTTCCGAGATTCCTGCCATGATCTTCCACCAGTCACTAATATCTCGCCTTTATGTTATTATGATGTCTTCGATCTTGCTCGATGTCTGTCTCATTCAGTCTCAATCACTACCGGCCATGATCTTGACTGGTACCTCGAATTTCGAACTCGATGCCTTGTCCTCGTGCCTCGGCCCGATCTGTTACGGGATCGATCTTCGATCCTACACACTAATCTCGATAAATCAGTAAAATCGGATGGGCCCGCTTTTAACCGTATACACTTATAATTAAGACTACTAAATATTTAAGGCATACAAAAACTTCAAAAGACACTTGATATGATTAACATGATGTTGTATCATTTTATTACGCCCCATTTAGCAAATTGTAACTATAGCACTGCTTATATGATGCCAAGTCGCTTGAAATTAACAATCCTGAATAACTATATTTTTATAATTAAGACTATTAAATATCTTTCTAAAAGGGTAAGCAAAAACTTTAAAGAGACATGATATGAGCAAGATGTTGTATCGTTTTATTACGCACAATTTACAAACTAAAAACACGTTTATATGATATACTAAAAAAAATTAACTATCCTAAATGGCTAAAAAATTAAATATTGATTTAAAATTTGACAGTCAAAACGAGTGAAGTAAAATGGTACATTACGGGCTCAGCATTGAAGAGGAAGTCAGCATATAGCCGCCGAGAGAGTTGATTAGTAATTTGGTGGTGCACGTGAAAACGCGGAAAGAATGATCACAAGTGCCCAACGGAATGCGGTTGAGCGTTGGGGAAAGATTGGGAGTACGTATGAGAAAAAATGTATGTATATGAGTTGAAGAAAGAGTTGGCAGTTGGCCCCTTGTTATAAATGTTCAACGAACAATTAGGTTTCCTCATTTATTGCGCCCCATTATTATTATTATTATTATTATTATTATTATTATTATTAATTTTCTTTTATTTAAAAAAAGTCTTTGTTAATATTATCCTAATCCTGATTTTCAACTGGCAATTGTCAAATCAATGACGAATTAATTAACCCAAGTAGCGGTGTTTCTTTGCTTTGGATACTTTATTTCATTTTTATGACGTCAAAAACAATTTAAAAATCTACTTGCTGTCACAAGCGGCAGAGTCAAAAATTTACTTTTGGAATATCTTTACCGCTACACAAAAAATAATTTTTTTCATGTTAGGGGGACTAATCAACAATTTTCATATAACTAAAAATTCATTTTAACCCTAACGTTTGACAAAAGGATGGAACTTCCTTCTACTTAGTTTTGCCACTACCTACACTTACTTTTTAAATAGTTTAATTAATTTTGTGGTTCTAATAATATGTGATTTATTCCAATACTATTTGTTAGGTAATAGATGCTAAATATAGATAAAGAGAATAAGATATGCAAACCGATGCAATCGCAAAACTGAGTCTCGAGCTAGCTGGAGCAACGGCTTCGAGGTCTAGTTAGGGTATTTAGTAATGAACAATTGATGATGAGACAAGGATAACGAATGCCTCAAAGATAGCCTTTTGTGATTACTAATGGGCAATAAATGAACAAGCAATATATCTGTAGAGTAAATTGCTGAACACGTATAGGCAAGAAGAGTAGAGAATGTTGTATTGTATTCAGTATTCATCCCTTACAAAATGACAAGGGTCCCATTTATATATGAGAGGAATCCCAACATAGTACATGTCTAATAATAAAAAGGAAATGCTATTGGTGCAGCTGTATAATAACACAGTACGAATTTGTACTGTTCTTACAGACCCTGTCAGCTCTAACCACATGTCTTTGGGAGCTTTCTCGCATTTCCATGACGATCATCAATTTGTACTGCTCCGAGATTGACCACAGTGAACCTTCGATATGCTCCCTCGAGGGACGCACCTCGAGTTCATACTCCAAAATATGCTTCGAACTTCTCGAGGTGGGGTGTACAGTGCTACAATAACCCAAAAGTCGAACTCCCAGATTTTGACCGTATACAATTATATTACTTTTATTGACGTTTGGCAGACAAAACACATGAAGCAAAAAAATGATATTAAACCTAGTTTAACTTGTATAACAAAAATGGAACAAATCGCATGAATGAAAGAAAATAAGGAAATGATGACACCATTTTGAAGTAATTCGCATGCTTAAATCCTCCAAAACCCACGAGGTTTGTTGCAAATTCATCGGGAAACGTGATTCATAGTCTCCATTGCTAGCTCGTTATCGGGAGAACGACTTCATATGTGTCACGACCCGGATTTTTCACCATCGGGAGTCATGATGACGCCTACTAATGGAAGCTAGGCAAGCCAACTCTTACTTACATTTTCATTGATTACTACTCTCTTTTTAAAATATTTAATAAAATTCTGTAATTACAGCGGAATAAATAAATTTAGAGGAAGACTTAGCAATTTTTACTAGATACGATACAGAAATCCAAAGCATGATACACTACCCAAGAACTGGTGTCACAATACACACAAACTTCTAAGAATAATACACATAATTGTCTGAAAGAAATATAAACTGTTTATCTCGAAAACATGAGATACCAGACTGAAAAGTAAAGGTAGAGGAGACAACGGGTCCTGCGGACGCCTGCAAGACTACATCGAAGTCTCGGTGACCGGAATATCAATAATCGCGTTACTGTCGCTACTGCTATCCGAAACCTGTATCTGTGCAAAAAGATCGCAGAGTGTAGCATCAGCACAACCGACCCCATGTGCTGGTAAGTGCCTGGCCTATCCCGGCGAAGTAGTGACAAGGCTAGGACCCGACACCCACATAAACCTGTGCAGTTGAAAATATATACATATACGACAAAATAGCAGGAAACATTATTGAACATTTAAAAGGAAAAGAACATGCTCTAGAGTAGCAGCCAAAAATATAATATCAGAAATAATATGAACAATGGAATAAAATTCATTTTTCATGTCTCAATTCATTTTCATTTCGTATCTTGTGGTAGGCGTACCACTCACTCCCAACTTAATAATAGGCTACCGGCATCTATGGCCAATGCCAACAATCATGTAACTTTATGGTCGGCGTGCCACACGATCCCATTCCTTAATATATAAGTGGTCAGCGTGCCACACGATCCCATTTCTTAATATATGAGTGGTCAGCATGCCACACGATCCCATTTCTTTATATATAGGTGGTCGGCGTACCACACGATCCCATTTTCATTATATGTATATATTACATGTATAAAATCAATAAATAATAATTAACCAATAATATATGCATATTATCGGTGTGACACCAATAATCTTTAATCAACAATATATATATATATATATATATATATATATATATATATATATATATTACGGTATGGAATAAATAATAATTTCTCTCATACAATCACGTAAGATTAATAAGAAATTTAATCCATTTAAAGACTCATGGTCATGCTCGACCCCCAACGTATAGATACTCGTCACCATGCCTATACGTCGGACTCCACACCTAATAATTAGCACATAAACTCGACTCATATTCCCTCAAGCTAGGATAGATCAAACACTTACCTCGAAAGTTTATGATCAATTCAATCCGTAGCAATGTCTTTTCCTTTCGAATTTGGCTCCAATTCAATCGTATCTATACAAAATTGATTTAATATCATAAATACTACTTAACAAACTAATTCATATGGCCAAATATAATTTTTACAATATTCTGTCGAAATAGTAAAAATTGACCTCGGGCCCACATAATCGAAACACGAGGTTCGAACCAAAATAAATTCACCCATCCTTTCACGAGTTCAAATATGTAATTTGTTCTTAAGCTCGACCCCAAAATGAGGTCTAGATCGCAAATTTTTTGAAAACCCTAACTATACTCATTTCTCTAATTTTTCTACCATTTACACATGTTTAGGACTCAAAATTCGAATAATATTGATGAAATATGAAAAAAATAAGTCAAGAATCACTTACCCAACAAGTTTGATGAAAATCGCCCAAGAATCGCCAAGAAATGGTGTTGGAGAAGAGAGAGTTTTGAGAAAGGGATGAAAATCCCATTTTGTTTCTGTTTCTGTTTTTGGTATTAAAATCACTGGACGGAAAATTGCTCTATGCGATCACAGGGTCTGGAATGGGATCGCATAGAAGAAAATAAGGGGGACTAAAATTTTCTCTATGCGATCACAGGGCTTGGGATGCGATCGCATACAAGGATTTCTGGGCCTTAACATTTACTCTATGCGATCGCGAAGGAAGCTGTGCAATCGCATAGAAGGAACAAACGAAGCTATGCGATCGCAGTACTATAATTGCGATCGCATAGAACAAAAATGGGAAACAAAAATTTATTCTATGCGATCGCAAGGGCTCCTATGAGATCGCATAGAGTAACGTATCAGATACCAACAGACAACAAAAATACTAGATTTTCGAAGTCCAAAACATCCTGTTACCTATCCGAAACTCACCCGTGCCCTCGGGACTCCAAACTAAATATGTACACTGACTCAAAAACATCATACGAACTTGCTCACGCGATCAAATCGCCAAAATAACATCAAAATCAATGAATTGAGCATTAAAACTCAATAATCTTTCCAAATTTTCATGAACTTCCAAATTTTCAATTTAAGGCCGAAACACGTCAAACGATGTCCGTTTTCAACAAAATTTTACAGGAACGCATCACCAATATATATGACTTGTACGGGGCGTCGGAACCAAAATACAAGCCCGATACCATTACTTTTTAATCAAATTTCAGTTTCATTTTCAGAAAATAATTTAACAGAAAAATTCTTTTACAGGGATTGTAGACCTCGGATTTTGATTCCGGGCATACGCCCGAGTTCCATATTTTTTTATGAATTTTTTGAGACCGTCAAATCACGGGTCCAGGTCCGTTTACCAAAAATGTTGACCAAAGTCAACCATATCAATATTAATATCAAAATTCTTCAAATTTTTCACATACTTCATATATTTCAACATAAAAAATTTCCGGCTTCACGTCCGGACTGTGCACGCAAATTGAGGCAACTATAAATGAGGTTTTCAAGACCTCAGAAGCTCGAAATGATTGAGAAAGTAAGTGATGACCCTTTGGGTCGTCACACTATGCTGGTCCTGATTTTCTACAGCGTTATGTAATTGGCTGAATTAGATTAATGAAAATGATTAAAGAAAGAACTACAGCCCATGTCACTTGGCTTAATATCCCAATCGAAAAGCTCACATTTGAAGCTCTTACCCTATATAGTCCATGTTGTACATAACTTGAAAGAAACTTTTCAGCCTTTAGCCCAATATTAAAGACATACTTTTAGAGTTTTTATTATTTTCTTCTTTCTTCATTCCCTTCTATCTCTCACCATCTCTCGCTTCTTTCTATCTAACCCATATAGATCCCTCATCCTCTCTTAACCTATCCCCTGCTATTCCCCCTCCTTTACCCCCCACACAGCTCTGCAATTAATAGCTTGAAGAAAGCTCGAAGAAAGACTCCGTCGTCCATGGTGGCAAGTAGAAGAATGAAGAAGATTTTTGAAAGAAATATAAAAATACACACAAATTTGAAAATAAATAGCTCTCAAACTTGGTTTGCACCAACAAACAACCACTAATTTTGGAGGATTTTAAAGTTTGAAGTTTTGGTAATTTTGGAAGATTCTGAAGTTTGAAATTTAAAGTTCTGGAAAATCATAACTATATAGCAGGTTGTATCGACGCTGTATAATAGTGTATAACTGTGTATATGGATATACAGACATCTCTTATACACTATTCTACATGTTTATACAAGTTATATAGTATTGTATAATTGTGTATAAATGTGTATAATATTGTATAAATATATATTTTTTTAGATTATACAGATGTATATACCTTGTTAGCGTGTAAGAGGTCTCTACAGAAGTTTGACACTTTCTTCTCTTATTTTTTTCGTGTATGTGCTATATGAAACAGATTTGTACGCGTTGGAGGAATTATGCAATTCTTTTATCAATTTTTTATTTTTCTTTTATCCTGTTGGATTGCTTCAGCAATTGCACATAAAGGTGTTTGAATTTCTTACTTCAGATAAAATGCATTATTCAGGATAGGATTTTTGAGTTGCGTTGTGGCTTATTTGTATTGTTTTATCAAATGCTTAATAATCAAAGGAAATCAAGAGAATGAAAACAACTGGTTGTATAAAGAGAGAGTAATAACAGTAGTTTATTGTGTGAAATAAGCTATTTTTTGAGAATTAGCCTATTCGTTTTTGACTATAGATTTGCAATGTGATATTTAGTCTATTATGTTGCAAGTCAGGTGTGTGAGTTGTACTTATGTGAAATTATCCCATGATTAAACGAATGACTTAATGAGTTACACGTAGGTCATCTGAACATGATGTTATAAAAAAGTTATATATTATCAGTACACATAAATTAAACTTATATATAAAATGAAATTGCAAGGGAAAATGAGAGGCAAACTTTTATATATATATTTTGTAGGTTGGGGTCAAGGGACTTGTTAGCTTTGGCAAAATTCGTGAATATATATTTTTTGGTATCTATCAATATATGTATCAATCCATCGATCTATATATATCTATATCTATATCTATATCTATATTATTATAAAAGCATGAATACAATGTCGGTTTACAAAATAACCTTATAATATTAAGCATAATAACTCATAATAAAAGGACATAACCGGAATTCTAACTATTAGCCTTATAATCCTATTAATTTTAGGATATAATGCGACAAATTATTATTATAAAAGCATGAATACAATGTCGGTTTACAAAAATAACCTTATAATATTAAGCATAATAACTCATAATAAAAGAACATAACCGAAATTCTAACTATTAGCCTTATAATCCTATTAATTTTAGGATATAATGCGACAAATTAGGAATCCTACATGTTTACTTTAATATAATCCTAATACTTTTAGCCATGTAATGTTTTACTCCTTTTCTTATTAAATTTCAAAATACGAATATGAACTCTATAATACATTCCCAGTTGAAATTGAATTTGAGCATAAAATATGACTACGAATACTAAATCTAATTTCCTATTGCACTAGAACTCTAAAATATTCCATATTTTTGTACCAGTATTTGAGTGAAAATAATTTTCTTCGTTCAATAGGATTTAGACTTAAAGGCCAAATGTAAACTCCCAAAGTTATTGCATTTTTATTAAATCGAAGTGAAACCTGAAAACATGTGCTTTTTACTCTTTCTTTATCGTCTTTTTGGGTATGCAATTGATAGGTTTTCTTGAGTTTTAATTTTGTTGTCGAGTTTTGGTTCATTTATTTGCCAAAACATTTTCAGTGTTGTCAAATTTTTTATCATGCATGAATACATTGTTGATAGTTGATAATTCTCCAAAATGTAAATTTTATCTTCAAATAAGATAATTTCCCGTAGATTAAAATTATAACATTAAATTCCTAACATGAATTTGTATGGAATTCTAATACCAATCATGGTGTCCTACTCATTAGGGTGTTCACGGTTCGGTTTTGTCGGTTTTTGATTTAAACCAAAATCAAATCAATTTAATCGGTTTTTAAATTTGTAAAACCAAAATCAAACCAAATTACATATTAACCATCGGTTTGATTGTTGTTGGTTTGGTTCAGTTTGGTTCGATTTTTCGGTTCTTAGTAAGCTAATAATAAGTCGATAATATTAAAACAACGCTAGACAAATTTATGCTTTTTATATATCTCAAGCTTTAGCCATTGTTGTCTTGCAATTTGAATGTGCTTTATTTACTCTTGTGATGATTTTTTTAACTCTTCTTTTAGGCAAAAGTATGTGCGGAGGGTTAGAGAATTAGAGTCTACTAATAAAAAAAAAATTGGTCGAATCCTATTATTTTAGGCTTAGGCAATCTTTTATGATATAACAACATAAACCAAAATTGAAAATAACAATTAAAATTATTAACAAAAAGATATTATATTGTATATAAATAATTATTAAATTTTGTATATAATTAATCGGTTTGGTTCGGTTTATTTTTCAGTTTTTAAAAATAGAACCAAAACCAAACAAAATATTATCGGTTTTTAAAATTTAAAATCTAAATCAATCCAAATCATAAAAAATATAGGTCTACTTAATTGGTTTGGTTCGATTTTCAGTTTGGATCGGTTTTCCGTCAAATCGTGAACACACCTACTATTCATTATTGGAATTCTTAAAATTCTATAGTGCCATGTATATACCAAATTTATATAGATAAGAATATTTGGTGCCATCCTTTATCATTATCTATATTTGTATTTGTTTTTATATCTATATTTGTATCTGTATAAAATGATAGTTTACAAAAACAATATTTTAATATTAAGCATAATAACTCACAATAAAAGAACACAATCAGAATTCTAGACATTAGCCTTGCAATTCTATAAGTTTTAGGATATTATATACATTATGAATCCTACATGATACCTTTAGGATTAATCATATTAGTATAATCATAATAATTTTAGCCATGTAATCCTATTACTAATTTAATTTGAAAACGTATTATATTGTTCAATTATAAATTTAATTTAACAATATATTATGTTGTCGAAATAGCCTCTCTACTCCTCTGGAATAGGGGTTAGGCATGCGTATAAACACCACCCTCCCCTTTTTAAGGATGTTCATACTTGAAAGAAGTTGGAAATTTTTTTTGACAAAGAGTGTTCAATATAGATTTTATATATCTAAAATTAATATTTTATTTATATACACAGTATAATTTTTTATAATATTTCAGCAAAAGATGGTCAGTTGACCACCCTTTGCTATAGGTGGCTTCGCCTATGGCTAAAACCCAAAACTAGAATAATTTAGTAAAATCAATATGACTATCATTTTAGTTTCAACTAATCTTTTACATCCTTTATTGTAGAGAAAAATAATGTTAGATCAAATATAATATTTATTCGAGATTTTTTGCATTGGAAAAAAAATCACATCTCATTCTTTTTTATTTTCGACTTTTATTTTGCCTGCGAAGAGAATTGCAAGGAAGATGATATATTATATTTTAGAGGAATTGATCATGAACTTCCAATATATTTAGTTACAATTAATTTTAGAATACTAAGTACTCAAAATTTTATTACTTCCTCCGGTCCAGAATAAGTGTTTTTTTGGATGTTTTTATACAAATTAAGAAATTTATCTTTTAAAATTAATTAATAATAAAATTAATTATATTAACCTTTACTATCTCACATAAATACTCCTAACACATATTCCAATACTATTTACTCCAAGGATAATGTAGGAAAAAAATAATTAATTTATTTTTGAAATCTAAAAAAATCACATATTTTGAACCACAAGAAAAAAACAAAAAAATCACTTATTTTGGACCGAAGAAGTATTACTTTTAGAATGTGCTTCGTAATATTTGACTGAAAATATTCGTGCATCACAGGAACATAGAAACTAGTACTATATTAAAAGTGGAAGCCCCTAAGCCTAAAGTTGAATTACAAAAATGCCCTTAAAACTAACTAACAATTTTGCCCTTCGACAAAAAAAAAAAAAAAAAAAAAAAGAGAAAAAGAGAAAAAGACCCTCCAAATGTAAATTAATTCCCCACTCCTGAAAAGGCACCAGAACTTATTCTCAACATGTGAGCTATTCAAGTTTAATAGTATTTGTCTTTGTATTGACGCACCCCTTCTGTGGCGCTTAATTTCTTCCATGGGTTCCTTTTTTAAAATATCATTTTCAAAAGACTTCGCATTGCACTGCTTGTATTACTGATCAGTGGTATAAAGATTCAATCCATAGCAACAACAACAACAACCCAGTATACAAAGATTCAATCCATAGCATGGAGAATATATAACTCTTGAGGAGTTGTTGGAGATATGAGTTCAAAATGATTTTTTGGATCATAATCATCCTGGAGTAGACAATGCAATGTTTGAATTAACAACATATAAGCTGAAGAACACATCTCTAAAAAGAAATGACGAAAGGCATATAATAAAAGGAAGAAAAAAATAGAATCTACAAAAATAAGGTACATATACTGGCGTGAAAACAATTTATTATCACAATCATAGATGGTCATAACCAAGTGGAGATCGCTGTTATATTTCTTTGCATGACAAATTATAATGTCCAGTAAATCATGGATATTATAGATAATTTTCAAAGCAATATTTCTTGAATTTTGATGTGGAGAAGAAGAATCCAAAATGGTTGTTTGTTAGGTACATCATATGGCAGAAGGAATGTATATTCCTACGCTTTAATGTTTAATGTCAAAACTATACCAAGAAGAAATTGCTGACAAAATATACTTTCTTAAGTACTCGTGGTTTGATGAAATCAAATACCAAGTTGAAAATGTTGGTTTATGTTTAGTCGACAATGGCATGCTGAAAATGTTGGTTTAGGTTTAGTCAACAATGGCATGCCAATTGAAAGAGTTGGTGGAAAGAGTTGGCATGAATACTATGAGGAAGCTTACTCCTTTGATGTCACCCATGACATCAAGAGGAGGTAGTTTGATGTCACCAATGTCATCAAGAGGAAGTCCTTACCCCTATAAATAGATGCACTCTTTCATTTGTAGAAACCATCACAAAAATAATACAATATATTGTAGTGAGTAGAGAGTTAAGAGAGAAATTCTCTTAAGTGTAATTGAAAAATCTCCCCGTCCTTTGTAAATAATAGAAAGACAATTGTTCTCTGGTAGACGTAGGATTATTTTGATCCGAACTACGTTAAATCTTGTGTTCTTTCTTTTATGTTTCCGCTAACAATTGGTATAAGAGCGACATGATTCTTTAGCGATCCAAGGAGAAAGAACAAGCAAAGATGAAGTTTGAAATTGATAGATTCAGTGGACACAACAGCTTCAAAATCTGGAAGATCCAGATGAAGGCGTTACTGCGGAGGGAAGGTTCAATCCATGCTATTGACGGAAAGTATCCTAAGGATACATCAGCTCCCGACATGGAGAAGATTGAAGGGGATTCATTGAGTGCAATCCAAATATCCCTTGCACATAACATGCTTTGTGAAGTGAGTACAGGTACCGAAGAGACGGCCAAACAATTATGGGAAAAGCTATAAGGGCTATACCAAGACCGATCAGTGACAACAAGGATGTTGTTACAATGGCGTCTTCTCACATTTAAGATGGGGTCAGGTACTTCGTTACAAGATCATTTAGATGCATTTAATAAACTTGTCATGGACTTACATATTGCAGGAATTAAAAGGGAGGAGGAGACATTTGCATGTGCTTTGCTATTTTCATTGACTTCAGGATATCATGATATTGAGAATTCAATTATGTATAGCAAGGAGCCTATCAAGCTTGAGCAAGTGCGGCAGGCACTTAACTCTAGTGATGTGCAGAGGCACATCGAAGGAGACAGAGATGACCAAACAAGTGGGCTCTTTGTGAGAGGCCGGACTAGCCAACAGGGAAAGAGCATATCAAAGTACAGATCAAAGTCTCATGTGAACAAGAAGAATACAGAGTGTTGGGGTTGTGGCAAGAAGGGGCACTTTGAACGAGATTGCCTAATGTCAAAGTCCAAGGAAAAAGCGAGTGCATCTACAGATGAACAGGTACATGATTTGATAATGATTATGTACTAACAACATCGTGTAATAATAGTAATTATGGAAATAAATGAGTGTTAGACTCTGCTTGTACTCTGCATATGACGTTTCGAAAAGACTGGTTTAGCAGCTATGAGAAAAATGGAGGAACTGTAGTAATGGGTAATAATGTAACTTGTGCAATAGTTGGCATTGGCTCAGTTCGAGTTCGCTACCATGATGGAGTCGTGAGGACTATTACACAAGTCCGTCATGTTCCTGATCTGAAGAAGAATTTGATCTCCTTGGGTACTCTGGATGAACAAGGCTACATGTACATGAGCGAAGCAGGAACTATGAAGGTGACTAAAGGTTCTTTAGTCATGCTGAAAGGCAAGCTGGAGAACGGCCTTTACACATTGGCCGGAAGCACCATTGTTGGCTCTGCAAATGCATCTACAATGCAGTTATCTAATGATGACAAGGCAAGATTATGGCACATGAGACTGGGTCATATGAGCGCACGTAGACTGGAGATGCTGAGCAATCGTAACCTTTTGGAAGGTGAGAAGATCAGCACACTTGACTTCTGTGAGCACTGCGTTCTAGGGAAGCAGAAGAAGGCCAGCTTCAGCACTGGCAAACACAAGACAAGATGAGTACTAGACTACACCCATTCAGATTTATGGGGTCCCTCTAAACTTCCATCGAAGGGCGAAAAGAGGTATCTTCTCACTTTTATTGATGATTTCTCACAAAAGGTTTGGGTGCATTTTTTGAAGGCAAAAAGTGATGCTTTTGAAGCATTTAAAGAGTGGAAGATTTTGGTTGAAAATCAAATGGAGCGAAAAATCAAGTATCTTCGCACAAACAATGGCTTGGAGTTTTGCAATGAAGAGTTTAATGAATTATGCAAGGTTCATGGGATCTCAAGACATATGACTGTCAGGCATACCCCACAGCAGAATGGAGTTGCCGAGAGAATGAACAGAACTCTTCTTGAAAAGGCTCGTTGTATGCTCATACAAGCCAAAATATCCAAAGTGTTTTGGGCAGAAGCAGTTCACACTGCTGCTCATATTGTCAATCGATCTCCAGCATTGGCAATTCACTTTAAGACTCCGAATGAGGTATGATCAGGTGAACCCTCTAACTATTCATACTTACGAGTATTTGGGTGTCCAGCTTATTATCACGTTAATGAAGGAAAGCTTGAACCAAGGGCCAAGAAGGCCATATTCGTTGGGTATGTAGATGGAGTAAAAGGGTACAAACTTTGGTGTTTATCTTTACTCTTATTTATAGTTAGTAGGGATGTCACCTTTGATGAATCCTCTATACTTGATCCCCGTAAAGTTTTCGTGGAGTTTTTAGGAAACAAAAAAACGAGCAGGTGGAGCTTCCGGTGGTGCTTGCCAAGGAAAAGGATCAAGAGACTCAAGTTAAAGATGAGTCAAAAGATGTAGATCTTGAAGAACTTGTTGTCAATGAACCATACACAATTTTGAAGGGGAGGGAGAAAAGGCAGACACAAGAACTGGAACGCCTTATAAATCAAGCAAACTTGATTACATATGCGTTCGTAGCTGCACAAGAAGAGATTAAGGATCCGGAGCCCTCCTCGTATATTTAAGCAACTTCTTGCAAGGATGCTGCACAATGGCGGTTAGCCATGACAGAAGAGATGGAGTCACTTCACAAGAATCAGACATGGGTCTTAGTGAAATGACAAAAGGGGAAGAGGACAGTTGGATGCAAGTGGATCTACAGAAAGAAAGAGAGAATTCCTGAAGTCAAAGATGCTAGGTTTAAGGCAAGATTGGTTGCAAAAGGTTTCAGTCAGAATGAGGGAATTAACTACAATGAAATTTTCTCTCCAGTCGTGTAGCTCAATTCGCGTGCTACTAGCATTGGTTGCGCAATTTGACTTGGAGCTTCAACAGCTTGATGTCAAAACTGCTTTCTTACACGGTGATCTAGAAAACGAGAATCTATATGGAACAGTCTGAAGGTTTCCTAGATGAGGGAAAAGAAGATCACGTATGCCAACTAAAGAAGTCTTTATATGGTTTGAAGCAATTCCCTAGACAGTGGTACAAAAGGTTTGATGCATTCATGACTACACATGAATTCTCAAGGAATGCATTTGATAGCTTTGTGTATTACAAGAAGATGTCCGGTAACTCAATGATTTATTTATTATTATATGTTGATGATATGCTTATTGCTGCTAACAACATTACAGAGATAAATTTGAAGAAGCTATTGAGTAAGGAATTTGACATGAAGGATTTAGGAGCTACAAAGAAAATCCTTGGTATGGAGATTTCAAGAGAAGACGGTGTTGTACATATTTCTCAGAAGAGGTATATTGAAAGGATTCTCGAGAGATTCAATAGGCATACGTGCAAACCTGCAAGTACACATTAGCTCCTCATTATAAACTTTCAGAGTTACAAATGCCTCAGTCCGAGGATGAGGTGGAGCATATCTCAAAGATTCATTATGCCAGCGCAGTTGGTAGAATTATGTATGCTATGGTATGCACACGTCCAGATATTGCTCAATCTGTAAGTGTAGTAAGTAGATACATATCCAGCCTAGGAAAGAGGCATTGGGAAACTGTCAAGTAGATATTGAGATATCTCAAAGAAGCTTCTGAAGTTGGTCTGACCTTTCAAAAAAGGGGTGGAAGTATTTCAATTCTCGGTTATGTGGATTCTGACTATGCAGGAGATCTTGATAGAAGAAGGTCCACAACTGGATACATCTTTACCCTCGTTGGCAGTGACGTTAGTTGGAAGTCGACTCTACGGTCGATTGTCGCTTTGTCTACGACAGAAGTAGAATACATGACAGCAGCTAAGGCGGTGAAGGAAGCTATTTGGTTAAAAGGTCTAGTAGCGAAATTGAGTTTGGTTCAGCTGGAATCAACTCTTAGATGTGATAGTGAGAGTGCTATATATTCATCTAATGAAAAATCAAAGATTTCATGAGCGCACTAAATACATTGATGTCAGATTTTATTTCCTTCGAGATGTTGTTGAAGAGGGAACTATCAAGGTCATGAAGGTTATCACAGATGATAATGCTGCAGATATGTTAATCAAGATAGTCCCGCTCGCTAAGTTTGCATACTACAAAGACTTGGCGGAGGTGTGCATCAACTGATACAGCTCCGAAGAGAACAGTTGTTAGGTGGAGGTAGTATGTTCAACCATGGTTTGATTCTTCTTGTTTCTTACAATGGGATTGCCCAGTAAGCTTAGAAGTTTTGGCCAGAGTTGTTTCACATGCACGCTCGAAACACAAACCAAGGTGGAGATTGAAAATGTTGGTTCATGTTTAGTCAACAATGGCATGCTGAAAATTTTGGTTTAGGTTTAGTCAACAATGGCATGCCAATTGAAAGAGTTGGTGGAAAAAGTTGGCATGAATGCTATGAGGAAGCTTCCTCCTTTGATGTCACCCATGAAATCAAGAGGAGGTAGTTTGATGTCACCAATGACATCAAGAGGAGATCCTTACCCCTATAAATAGATGCATTCTTTCATTTGTAGAAACCATCCCAAAAACAATACAATATATTGTAGTGAGTAGAGAGTTAAGAGAGAAATTCTCTTAAGTGTAATTGAGAAATCTCCCCTTCCTTTGTAAATAATAGAAAGACAATTGTTCTCTGGTGGACGTAGGATTATTTTGATCCGAACCACGTTAAATCTTGTATTCTTTCTTTTACGTTTCCGCTAACATATATGTTATAGGATACATGTTTCGTACGTGATGATCTTGAATACATGTTTAATTTGTTGTGTTTAGGAATGATGTATTAGTTATATTATGAGCAACTTTGTTATTTTATTGCTAAATTACAATCATTAATTGACACATATTATGGTTACATGCATATACAAGAATATATATATGTGGAAGTTTACTTTTGGGTTTGGAAATGATATACAATGTTTTATTTGGAAGGACCGTGTGTCTATACTAGAAAGTAATTATGAGATAAAAAACAACATTCTATATCCTATACACTATAATCTATTTATAAATGTTTGCTTTACAATTGCGATATGTGGACAAAACATAATTCAGTGTATTATCGACACTAGGTGTGAAAATCTTACAATATCGTCGAAAGCAAGCAAACACGCATATACCTAAAAGAAATAAAATTAAAACATCAAAATTAGACTAAAAATTGTATTAACATTAAAATGGTGAAAAAAATAAAGAATGGTAAAAATACATGTCTACCGTATGTATCTTGATAAATATTTTTTTGGTGAATACTTCGACCGTGGTAAAAGAAAGATGCATTGTAAAACTTTATTAGCACCACTTTTGTTTTAAGTGACATATTTAAATTGCTTAGATAAATATTAAATAGCTTATGAAATTGTGTTTAAACGATAAAACTGGAGAAAAAGTTATTTTCATATCAAAAGAGAAAAAAAATCTCAACTTAGTTGGGATTGAGACATATATGTTATTGTTAATGTATCAGAAGAAAAGAAAGAAGATATTATAAAAAACAATCGCAAATGAGATACTTGAATTAATTACTAAATACGATAATGCAAATTAGTTATTCTGTTAATTGGCCTACCAAACTTTTTCTATTCAATACTAAATTGCTAACCTAATCGGTTTGTTTCATAGCTTTATTTTAACGAAGACAATAATAAAGAGCTTATATTATGCTTATTTAGCCAATGGCCATATTCACATTTGTTTGGCTTAATAATCATTTAATTTGTTTTGAAAAGTTTTACATTTGATTGGACCAAACTTTGAAACTATGGAAAGAAAATTAGTATCCAATTAAACTTTGATTATTCGCCTTTGTAGGTTTAACGGATATCCAATCATTTAACTTCGACAAACAAGTTATTATAGGATTATAGTATTGATCATTCACATAAACTTATACTTTATTCTTACATGTATAAGTATTTATTTAGGTTTTTATTTTCAAGAATGTTAATATTATTCTATTAAATTATATATTATATGACTCGATATACACGTGCAACGCACGTATTGAGAAACTATATATATATATATATATATATATATATATATATATATATTGTATGGGTCATAATTCGATTTTACGACAATCGACAAAACTAATCGTTCATTTTGACTAATGTAAGATTAATAGGCGCCATGATCACTTCTGATTAAGGGAGCTTTCCGTATCCGCCTAAAACGGATGTTGAGGTCACGACTCATCTGATATGTCCAAAACAACATCCTAACGTGGGCCCGATCCCAAAAGGTCAACTCATCCAGCAACATCTATAAATACCAAAGGAGGAGCCAGGAAAAGGGGTTCCACTCTCTCCCCACGGGGACTCTAAAAATACAGAGTAAAACACAGAGTGAGAACCCAAGACAAAAAACAGAAAGAGGGTAGATCGAATGAAACATGATTGTAAAGCTCCGAACCTCTCCACGGAGAGGCAGACTACTCTATTATCATGAATAAAGGTCACCGATATTTTCTGTCACTAATACAAATATTTTCATTATCTTTTCCCGTGTTAAATTTTAGACATGTTATGACTTGCTATGATTAGCCCTCCATTTACATTAATTGTTTTGAATTCATAAATGCTTGTTAACATTTTGAGTCAAACAATTTGGCGCCGTCTATGAGAATTTCCTAGCAAGATCGCGTAGCCCTTCCTCAAATCATAAACAAAAGGAAAATACCGAGGAAAGGGAAAATAACCCAATCATAGTTGGGGAGCTCCCACCAGGGTACGGTACACCCGAATTAACTACTAATAGAAGTATATGTGTAGAGATAACAAAATGGAATTGAGGACTATTACTATATGACTTCCATACAAGTTTGAGAGAATATCTTTCAGCTGTTGTTAAAATTTGGGAACCTCATTTGAAAGGCGAGAATGGGAGTTTTCATTCTTTGCTTACGCCTTTGATTAAGGTAAGTAATCAAAAAACAACATCAAAACAAAGAGATAGGTACTGTTAGTGCTTTTCTTTGTAAAGAATAAAGCTAGTCTATATCACGTGGGGCAGGGGCGGATCCAAAGCATTATGCACGGATTCAACGAACCGTACATAATAATAAATATTAAAACCCAGTTGTAACTGGAAATCATTAAAGAACCCATACATTTTACATCTTACAAGTAAAAATGAAAAGCCAGCCTAATATTTAGGATTATCGATCTGGAACATACTAAGTTCAACGACCTGATAAGTTGATGAATATTTAATTTTCACACTCCATGTCACAAATTCAAGGTAGTTCAATTTCCATTAATAATACTTTCTCCTTCCCCCGACCGATTAAACTTAACGTAGGGGTCGTATAACTTGAAGTAATAATTCCTTTACTTATTATGGATACTATTTTTAACGATATTGTAAGGAAGACGCAATTGTTTATGATCAATGATCATGTTTTAAGCCGAATATAGAAATTACCATGGCAACCATAATCTTTCTCTCTTCGAATTGCAAATGATTTGCCAAATGTTGATACACAAAAGGGAAGGCTTAATACTTTCCAGAGTTAAAGCAGAATTACAAGAGCACAAATAGTTAAAAGAGCTGTACAAAGAGGAGCCTCATAATTTCCAGTTCGATCCATCGACTTCCCCTCATGGATGCATTTAGTTATTTAATTTTAGTTACATATTCCTCTTTTATTACAGCATTATATTACGTTAAACATTTTACAAGTGCATAGAACATAAGTTAGTGCTAATACTAGCTAGCTTTTCAAATTGAAGCCGAAGAAGGTGAGCTTATATAAAGTTTTAGTACTCCACTTTTTCTCTCTGTTTCCTGCTACTAAGCTGTAACCATGGCAGCTCCTGCTGCTACAGTTTTTCTCTCCATCTCCTCTTCTTTTTCTTCTTCAATATCGTCCTCTTCTGCTTCCCACATGAATTTTGCATACGATCCCAACACAGTGCTGTTATTATAACAAATTATTTCAGGCATATCGATCCAATATTTAAACATGTACTACAATTAATTTTTTGATCTACGAATTGAATGAGATTTGTTTTGAAATATAATACGTAAGGGAGGAACTTACCAGTTGTCAGGAGAAGCTTGAACAGCTTGATCGAAGTAAGATTTGGCTCTACTCACGTCTTGCTCACTCTCCCAAACCAATTTGCCATACATAGAAAGCACTTCTCCGTCTCCTGGACTTGCCAGTATAGCTCTTCCGTAGCATTCTTCAGCTTTCACATAATCTCTCTCCACCTTGAATTATCATAGTCAACATCACTTTAATAAATCAACCCAAACTATATATAGTCTCTATATATTCAAACTTCGATTATGGGAAATAGTAGAAATTAAATCACTACCTCATGCAAGTACTTGCCATAGTTTCTAAGAAGAAGAGAATTCATAGGATCGGACTTCAACATCTGCTTATAGTATGCTCCAATTTTATTCGGATCGGAGTTACTACTGGCGTCGGATTCACCTCTACCGCGGCCTCCGCCAGGGAACTTTCTGTTTTTGCCGATTCCACCACCGGGAAATCCGAGCTCATCGGAAGGTATACCGCTCTGCGGCCAATCTTCGGCATAACTCATTTGATCTTCTGTTAAACTCAGAGATCCAATACTTCGCAAAACCTCCAACTCGTCCTGCTCAGTACCCCAATCCTCCTCCCGTATTATTGCCGGAAATGACGTCGACCCGACCTTACTCAACGTCCTTCTTACACCAGGTCCTTCAATCGCGGACCGGATCACGTCGGACTCCGAAGAAGCCCGGCGTATACTCCTACGGTTGACTTCCAAATGCAGAGAAATCCTAGTAGACGAACATCCTTTCTTCTTCTCTCCGTTAAGCACTCCACCGACGGATTCACGAATCGGAACGGAAACCCTAGATGTACCGGGAACCACAGGCGTCTGGACGGGAATTGAGCCGGAACAGGTTCGGAAAAGTACCGTCTTCATACTGAAATAACTAATAAGCACTTTAACTTTATATTTATTTCACTTTTGAGAATAAGGTTTGAAAAGTGGAGAGGACTAACAGTGCTTATATACGTTTCCAAACGCCGTTAGATTTGCTGACGGAGTTGACCTGAAATAACGTTGAGTGAGCGTCACGTGTGGGAGAAGCACGTGATCGGTACAGCGAGAACGGAGGAGCCGGCGACGGAGTGAGCTTTATGGAGGGTAAATTGGAAGTATCTACATGTGTCATGTAAAAAGCCTGAGTGCGATGACTTGCCACTTGCCACGTAGACATAAAGGACAAAAATAGAGGGTATTTTTTAATTACTGTACGGATTTTGTATTTTTATTTGTCCCCCTGATTTAGTGCCTATGGTAAATCGGGCTGTTGGTTTCTAACTTCTTGAATTTTGCCTTGTCCGATAATTTTCTTTTGTGTCTCGTATAATTAATATTAATTATATAAATTAATTTTTTTATTTTATAGTTTTGTGAATTTTAATTTTTATGGAGTCAGAAGTATAGAATTAAAATTTATAAATTTATGAGACAAAAAAAAACTCATACAATTAATATCAGTTGTTAAATACACAAAATAAATTTCTCTTTCCTAAGCTATTGGTGTTGATCAAACTACAGACGACTTTTGCACAGTTACCAGTTTGTACGTACACTGATTTATACATATGACAGATTCAATGTACTTCCTCTATTCGATTGGGATTTGAACGTAATGTGACAAAATTTTATATATATTCCCTCCTTTCTAATTTATAAGATTCTATTTGATTGCTTACGATTTTAAAAAAAAATTAAAATTTATTGTCATAAACAAGTACAAATGGGACCCAAAGTATTGTTAACAAATTAAGGGTATAATTGTAAGTTTAAACTAAATTGTTAACAAATTTAGAAAGGGTTCATTCTTTTTGGAACGGACCAAAAAGGAAATAGGTTCACATAAATTGGAACAGAAGAAGTAATTAGTTAAAAAAAAACTTAGTTATAAATATTGGAACTAAATAACCAATAAATATTTATATTACAATATTATAATAATATATATTATGATTTTTTCTGTATATATTGTCACACTCATTTTTTTTATACCTCACTTAACCTTTTTAATAAAAAGATTTTGAAGCTTAAAAGGGTTTTCAAATTCGAAAAGTGATAAAAGATTGTGTTTCGAAAGATTTCTTAGAGCCGTCACCTAGCATTTGATTTCGGTGTGCAAGGTCGCCATTTTTGAAAAAAAATAACAATTTACCTTTAAAACACATTTGACTCATAAACCAATTTGCACAAGAAAGTAAGGCGGTTCACTTGACTCGGAGAGAAGGTATTAGACATTGCCCGAGCCCCGTAACTAGTAAGATGGCGTACATGATCAAGCCGGCTTTTAAAATATTCGAATTGAGGTAATAAACACATAAATTAAAAAAGTAACACATAAGAGGCTTACGATCGTTCCCACCTAATAAAAGAAAGATAACAAAAAATGAAATAAGAATAAAAGTAGTAGGAGTTTGCTTTAAGCCTCCAATTACAGAATACTAAATATATACAAATTCTTCGGGGTACTTATCGGATAAATTTAATTAAGAGAACGACCTCTCGCCCTAAAATTAATAAAATCCTAAGGTTTGCCTACCAAGACGTTGTGGGCTTAAACATGCATACTTCTATCGTTCAACTAATTAAAGCAGACCAATAGTATTTAAAACTTAATTTGGACTAGTTACGCTAATATATGTGCTCAAACTACTGTTCGTTTCTTTTAGTCTAATTCTGTAATCAATTTTCAAAATCAGTTCACGAGCAACTTATTTTATATCTTAACTTAATCTGAGTTTAACATCTAAAAGATAATTCAAATTAGACGATTGAACTCAAACTACTCTCTGAATCAACCGAAAAACATTTACTTTACTAACTCAATGCAAGCAAACAAATAATATGTGAAACACATAACATTCTAGTTCATACTATCAAAATCAAGCATGAGAGGGAGAGAAATAAGAGAAACAAGGTAAGAATTGTACCTCAATATAATTTTTTTTTTTCTTTTCTGTCCTCAATATAATTGAAAATTTATTGTTTCATGGCTATAAAACTAAAAAAAAAGGTAACGAACCGCGGACGGAATCTCGAATCGGCACTGGAAAGCTTGAAATTAAAACGACCTCAATCAAACTCCATCGGATTCCGTGGTTGAGAAATCGAAAATCAGAACAGAAGCTAAACACTGGAACGACATGAACAAAGCCACAATTTCGCTCATCTTAGAGGTAGATTTCAGTTGCTCCTTTCATTAAAAATATCATCATCACTGAAATCTACCTCTAAGTGTGAAAGGTAATTTGCACGTGTGATCTTCTAGGATTACTTGGTTAAATTTGTGAGTCAAAGAAAGAATATTCCTTATTTCACCCATAAATAATAAAGATAATTATCTTCCCAACCCCTATCATTAGTTTCTTCCTATAGCTCACTTTTGAAATACTGTATGCGGCAAAATCGGAGGACCTAATTTCTTGCTATTGAGTCACTTCAGAAGAACACCTCGAGACCCCGAGGATGCAAATCTGTGGACGAGTTCCCTCCCTTGGAGCTTGCCGAGGTCCGACTTAAAGAGGGTATAAATCGAGGCTAGAGTAGAATGGGGAACTCCCTAGGCACGCAACTAAATTTGACAAAGCTGGTCTGCCCGGAGACCTGTATCAAAGCATCACGTCTAGTCGTCACCTTTACAATTAATTTATTTTGTACTATGTTGGATTTTCCATCCTATATAAAGGGGACCCTCATCACTTTGTGAGCACCGAATCTTGCTCAAACTATTTTACATAAGATCAATAACATCTCACTCTCTCTTTCTCTCTCTCTCTCTCTCTCTCTCTCATCTCCCTCTAACTTACTCGCTCGAGGCTACCACTTTCATTTATTGTTTTTATGCTTGTTCTTCATATATCACTTATAATTGGCCATAAAAAGCCTCCATTAATTATATTCTAACTGATTGCTCTTCCCAGTTATCCCCGATAGCTCGAGCTCGAGCCCAAGTATCGATTTGAGGCCCTTTATCGGTTAGACTGAGGCTCGGACAGCTAACCCCCGAGTTTGATTGTAGCTCCGTTTTAGCTTTTATTTCATCCTACATATAGAATCAACTGCTTAAACAACTAGCATAAAAATAGATCACATATTTTTAGAGTCTCATTAACAAATATAATTATCATTACCATTTTTCATGCTAAACAGTTTGGCGCCCACGATGGGGCTAAAAATAATAGCGATTATTTTCTCGCTTGTTTCATTACACAACGCATATTACCTTTCACACTTTTTCTTGTCCAAGATCTTTGATTTCAGGTCAAAATGTCTGAATCAGTGAAAAAGGTTGAGATCAACAACCTCGAAAACCATAGGGAAAATGGGGTGGTCGTTCTAGTTGGCGGCACGCCACCACAGAACCCCCATAATGCACAAGACTGATTCCAGCGGACGTGTATTCGCAGGACGCGCCGCATGTCTATGAAACCTCATGCACTGAAAGAAGTATACAACGCGGAGACCAACACGAAGTCCAAAAAACTCTGGCTCGGGAAGAAAGGTAAGTTAGCCTTCACGTAATTTTTGAAATGTTGCAGGCACAACAGCTGGCTATCACTTAGCTGCAAAGCCACCCAAAAACTTCTAGCACGGTAGCACCAGGAGTTACTCATCCGACCGAATAAGTACTAGAGAGGTCGAGCAATAACGGATCGGTAGCCGATCCCGCCGTTGTAAAAATGCTTGAGAACCGCACTAGAAGGATCGAGTCAGGCGAGAAATTGATAGCAGCCAACAACAAAAAGGTTGAAACCTACAACTTCAGGGTCGACCAAATTTCGGGCGCGCCCCCGGTCCAGAAAGGTGTAGACTCGAAGAAGTTCGTGCAGCGGGCGTTCCTAGCAGAAGCGGCTCCATAACCCATTCTGAGGAAGTTCAGAATGTCGAAACTCCCAAAATACAATGAGACCTCGTATCCCAATGAACACGGCATTGCCTATATGTGCGCGGTAAAGGGAAACGACATAAAAGACGACGAGATCGAGTCTGTCTTAGTGAATAAGTTCGGAGAAACACTCTCGAAGGGGGAGACAATTGGCATCGCAACCTAGCTCTCAACTCCATAGATTCATTTGCCATGCTAGCATATTCATTTATAAAGGCACACGCCGGTGCCATCAAAGTAGCAACAAGGAAGTCTGACGTATCCCAAATTAAGCTGAGGCACAATGAAATACTGCGAGAATTCGTACCTCATTTCCAAACGAAATGAATGGAACTACGCGCGATCTCTGACAATTGGGCGGTGTGGGCCTTCACTCAAGCCAGAATGAAAGAAGCTCGATGGCTTTAGAACTGTTGAAAAAGAACTTGATAGAGTATCCAGCTATGATGTTGTCGGATGTCCACAATCGATACCGATAAAAAATTAGGGTTGAGATCAGCTGGGATCCCCCTCAGGATTAGTATACTTAAGCAGGCTCCTGGAAAAGGAACCGAAACCAAACAAAGATACCAGTCGTACATTGAAGATAGGAGAAATGCCTTGAAGCGCAACCTACCTCGCAATGGTCGGAGAATAAATCAAGGACAATATCCTCAAGAGCTCATTGATGGAGCCAGGTTCGATGGAGATGCGAGGCCAATGGAGGTTCCTAAGCTATCAAAGTATAACTTTAATGTTGTTGTATTGGACATCTTGTTCACGATAAGTAAAGCTAGGGGAACCAAATGGCCTAGGCCTATTCAGTCGGATCCTTTCTATAGGAATCACATCTTTGGTATGTGAACTTCATAATATGCATGTCCATAGGACCAAATATTGCCATCGACTCCAAAAGAAAACTGCCTAGCTACCTAATAAAAGTCACCTTCGAGAATTTTTGAGCAATCGAGCTCAACCAGTTCTGAGAAAGAAAGGTAGCAAAGAAGAATGAATCAAATGGGCCATGACATGCTACCATGATATTGGAGGGGCGTCGACGCTCTCCAAGAACTTGTGAAGAGGAGGACAAAAATATCCATCACCAGAAAAAATGGACTCGAGGATACATACCCGAGTGTTCGGCGAGGAAGACTTTGAAATCTCACCCTAACCTCATAACAACGCATTTCTATCCTTCTTTCTCATTTCGGTCATTTCAAATAAAATATGAGCTTGTAAATTAAGGTGGCTCGACCAACATTATCGGGTCGAGGGTGATAGAGCAGCTCGGAATGCCCGAACAAATCATACTCATCTATTGAATCCTTGACATATTCAACACAATGATTGAAACAATGAAATGAGAGACCATTCTACTAGTTAGTAGGGCCGGCGCAGACCGAAACGCCAAATTCCATGTTATCAAAAGAGATGCGAGGTGTAAACATCCTATTCGGACGGTCGTGGACATACCATGTGAAAATGGTACCATCCCCTTTTTGCCAAATGATGAAACCCCCAGCGAATGACATAATCAAAATTGTCTACGGGGAACAACACGCGGCAAGCGAAGTGTTCACATTACGGAATATGGGGCCGACACCCATATCTCCACTCTCAAAAGAGTCAAAGGGTAATCAAACTATGTCTTCAGCTGAGCCCGATTAAACACAATGGAGGGCTGTAACGAGTCCTCACTTTAAATGACAAGGACACACCAGACCTCGAAACATTGCCTGCGTACCCCACGATAAGGTGAGACCCCCCTTCCTCTTTCATTATTTTACACTAATCTATATGCAGGCACCCGATTGGGGTGGTCGAAAGTATTAACCCAACCCAAAGATCTCAAGGCCTTAATGGCATTGTAGCACTCTTTCCTTTCGGTCGAGATTTTATCTCGAAGGGGGTTTTGTCGGCTAGGTTTTTAACGGGGCAACGCGCTACTAAAGAGAATCCTACAAGCATACAATGCTCCTTTTGCAATCAAACCTGAACACAGGAGGGATCCTTCGAAAGGTCACCCACCCGTAAGAACCAAGGAGCACTAAAAAGGGTTCAACTAGGAAAATGATCTACCGGGCTTGACGTTCAAGTGAACTATAGGCAATGTTTCGTCAACAAAACAAAATGTACTTATGCCAAGCAATCAAAGAATATCTTCCGCCAAAGCATCTTGTACTACAAAAGAAATTTCAGCATTCTTACAGCCAGGATCCCTCCACCAAGAACGCCCCGAAATACTCGGAGACTAGCGTCAATAATTCGGCGCCTGCATGGCCTCAGGGTCGGGACTCCAAACTCATAAGCCCTCAACAAGACAACACAAAAAATATGAAACGTCTCCAAAAAGAGAAATTAGCTCGAACACTCAAACACTGGCATCATAGACTTAGGAAGCGCATGACCTCAGGTTCGGAATCTCCAAAGTCATAAAAGCCTTCAATAAGGCAATTCTAAGCTCATGGGTAACATCACTTGAGCCTGAGAAAACTCGATGACTCGAAGACTATCACCAATCGCCATTCACTTAAAAACCCGAGGCCATAAGACTCCAAGCAGTAAAACTTGGTCTAGGAGGTTAATTCATATAACAATGAAAACTGTAAGACCTCAACAAGCATGAGAGAACTGTCACACCTCAACAGGCATGACGGAACTGTAAGACCTCACATGTATGACAAAACTGTAAGACCTCAACAGGCATGACAAAACTGTAAGACCTCAACAGACATGACAAAAATGTAAGACCTCAGTAGACATGAACTTTTCTCAAGACCTTACTAAAATAAAAAAATCAATCCTGAAGTTTAGGCTATACTTTACATTTGTAAGACACATGAAAAGGCATACCCTTGATGTATACACCTAAACTACTAAACTCGGGATAAAAAATTTCTATTGCCAAACATAAATGACTATGGTCATACGGCTGTACCAGCCAAATTAACACGACTTGGGAATGCCTGATGGTTGCTACAAAATCTCAGACCATTACTTTGAATATACTTTAAAAAGAACCGGTTAAACAGGATACCCTTGACGGGCAAAAAGAGATTTGACCATGTCAACTCCAAATAACAAGGCTTCGAGCTACTCAGCGTACAAGCTAAACTTTACGAGGTGCTCCAATATCGCTACTAACGACTTGAAATCGAGGTTCTTCATGAACCGATGACTGGTCAGGCAAAATCATTGCAAAAGTCCTTAACGAAAGGAAAACAAAGCTTATATATCCCTAAGGGTAAAGCGTAAGAGCCATTGTCGCCAGTCGAACGACCTTAGGGCCACACATATAAGCATAAGAGCCACTGCCGCCAGCATAAAATTTGAAATCATGAGGATCAAAACAAGCTCGAGTTAACCCGATTTGAAGACCGGACCCAAAATAGTTAACTGTATATGCCCAAGGATAAATCGTAAGAGCCATCGCCGCAAGCTTAATGAACCTCAGGGCCGTGCATATAAATGGTCATTTTGACCCAAGGCATAACAGCCATTGTCGTCCTCCCGAAAAAACACAAAAGCTTGAGGGTCGAATGAGCTCGAGTCAAAGCCCGACTCGAAGACTAATCCTAAAATAGTTTAACAAAATCATAAGGGCCCTAACGCTAGCTTACACTAAAGGTCGCGTCAATCAAGTGCGTAAGAGCCCCTAGGCCAGACTAAATGAGCCCCAGAGCCATATCATGAATATAAGGATACTCACCAACTTCAAAACCAGACTGCCTGGTCAGAAGCGAAGCAAAAAGAGGTATATTAGAAATAAAGCTTCAAGATTTCTTTTACTATCATACATGAAAAGGTGCATTCTTTATCTACAAATACGCTCTGAAGATATCACATTCCAAATGGAAAAATCTATGCCCCGTCCCTGAAGGATATGACCTATCAGCCTCATCTTCACTCTCCTTGGTGTCATATAGGAGTAACCAAGCACCATGCTCGTCTGCTCTCGCTCGCGCCAACTCTTCCGAGAGAAGAAAACCCTTGGCACCGATCTTTTCGAGAACCCATCTTCAAGATTTGCAACGACAATATTCTTTTGTCCTCTCTACACGATCGAGTAACCTCTTAAACTTGGCTTGGGCATTGGTCGCATCCCTCAGATAAATTACTATCTCCTGATCAGCCTAAGTATGGCCCAATGCTGCTTCAGCACGAGCCTCAATGATCTTAGCCGTAACCTTCGAAATTTCGGACTCAAGCTTCGTGGTCATATCCGCTTGAACTGAAGCATTGTCACGAGATAAGTGGAGTTGGACCTCAAAGGCAGGAACTCTAGCCAAGGCACCTTTCTCCTCCGAAGCTTGAACCTGCGCCTGAGCTCTTAGCTCGATGCAATCGTTCTTGGTTCAGTCGGATTTACCCTTGAGGTATTCCTGGGCTCTGTCTTTCTCTGCAACTTGGTTAGGCAAAAAGTTAACTCGAAAGGTTAAAAAGTAGAATGCATACTTAACCAGGACAGGAAGTTACTTGCTCCATGAAATAGCTCTCATAATTCAAGCTATGATACGCCTCATATCGCCAGTATGCTAACTCAAATTCCTTCTCCTTGCAAAGGAGCCTTAGGAATCTACACTCATCTAGAGCTTTTTGGAGCAATTTCATGATGGCGCAGCTCAGACATGAGCCTGCCAAAGCCTGCAGATTAAAAACTTTATAAGAAAGGGAACACATCGGACGACCTATGGAAAAACTCACCGTAAAGTGAAGTCAGTGAACTTTTTCAAAGGCTGAGCACATATCTGTTAGCCCAATCCCCCAACCCTAGAAGGATCGACCCTGATCGAAGCATGATCACTCGAAGGAGCCATCCTTCCGAAACTAAAAATTCAAGTGCAGCAGACTCGGATGATTTTTCTGTCTCAAAGGCCTGGTCCCGCTTCGCCTTACCATAAGCGCCATCGCCCTGCGAGTACATGTCTCGCTTATTATTTTTGTCCTTTAACTCGAAAGCTGGCAACCCTCCCCCTCTCCGGAGGAGTACGACCTCGCATTTGAAGGCTCTTCGATGCCTACGACATCATGATTAATACATGAAAAGTGAAAAATATCTCTCCAAAAGGAACAAGGAAAAAACAATGTACACACATACTGTGAGGTTTTTCTTCCCATCTTCCCTGGGACATAGCTTGCCACCTATGTTTGACACAACTCAAGTGGGTCACCAACTTCCAGTCCAAATCAGGCAAATCAAGAACGTCGCCCGGTGCCCATGAAATTGCTGCAAAAAGAAAGAAACCGGATTACTAAAACTAGCTTTCACCATAAACGAATTTGTGAAAGCACAAGACGCTCCACTCACGTGTATAATTCCATTCCTCGGGGAATGACATAAGTTCCTAGGGGATGACATCAGCCGTCTAGACCTGGACGAACCGACTAACCCACTCTCGATCTCCATCTTTCTCATGATTAACAACAAAAGGCATAGACGAGCAACACTGTAAGGTCAGCAGACCTCGGTAATGAATGGGCAGGTACAACCTGACAAGGTGAACGAGCATTAATTCAAGTCCTGCCTTTTCCACAAAGAACCTTATCATCAGCACTATCTGCCAAAATGATGGATGTATCTACGCCAAAGTAACCCAATACTTTGAATAGAAATTGAGCAAGACCCTATGAAAGGGGCCTAATATGAAAGGGTATAAGTACACATTTAGGAATCCATTAGCGAGGTCCGTGATAATCTTATCTAGGGGAAGCACCCACAATGCTACCCCTCGTGCCCATCCTCAGTCTCTCCTTACTAGCTCCAGGTGCTTTTCTCTTATCGAAGACATGACATTCAAAGTAAAATCCTGTGAATCTTGAGCACTGAGAGTGAAACTCTCCCCTCCCTACTAGACAAACCTCGAAGTCGCAACCATAACTATGGCAAGACTAGCAAAATGAAGCAGGAACCTACACAAACACTCTAGTGCTAAGGTAATGCCTAAATGGAAGGATAGCTATCTAAAATTTTTGCATCTCCCAAGAAGCGGAAGCAACCCCATATATATATATATGAGGAAAGAACAACGGTCCGTCAACTCAAGTTAGGTCCCATGAGGCTGATGACTTTGATGCTAATCCCGAGGTGGTACCCGACCTCGAGGACCTCTATCAACAAGAAGTTAGGCTTCAAGGAGCCAACAACATCATCCCCAATCCCGAGGTAGTACCCGACCTCGAGGATCTACATCATCAAGAATATAGGATTCAAGGAGCCAATAATATCATCTTCAATCCCGGGGTGGTACCCGACCTTGAGGACCCCCATTGATGAGATAAGCCTCGGGAGGAAAACAATGTTATCTCCAGTATCGAGGTGGTACACAACCTTGAGGACCTCCATAATAAACAAGTTAGGCTTTGAAAAACCTTCAGCATTATATAGCTCGCTTAAGAAGGAAAAGAAGCACTTCGAGCTCCGCCTGTAAGGGCTCAAGACATCGCCTAAATATGGGCAACCCCTTAGTGGAGGGATGTCTACAACAACTTAAAAGGTTATCTACATCAAGTTCAAAGTAAATCTCCAGGCGCTCGAGCTGACATTCACTCAGAGACTACTCTAAAAAATCTCATGGTTCGATGCACTATCTTTATGCGATTCGAGGTTCCCGATGATCCAAGCCTACCGGGCCACTTTAGGCTTGGGCCGAGGAATAGTGATGTGCTCAGAAAGAAGCCATTTCTGTCAATTAAAAACCTGAAAGAATATCGACGATCGTCAATAGAGTCATATATTCAAAATCCCCACAAATGTACAAGATTATACATGAATATGGCAAGTATCAAATGCAGAAGTAAAGAAGATATTTTTTTATTTCAAAAATATTGTCTTACAATGTCCCTCGAGGGGTCTTTACATACAGTGACAAAAGCCCACAATAGGTCCTTACAAAGAAACAAAGAGGTATACACCCATAATGGAAACCTAAGAACCATGTCCATCCTCGAAGGTCCATCTTTGTTAGCAGCATCTCCAATCTCTACCTCCTCTAGGCTCCCAGCTCAACCCTACGAGATAGAAACCCTGAGGGAGGAGATAACGAAGAGGAAATGAGGGATATGCAGAAGAGGCAAAAAAAAAGACATAACTTGTCGAAGCCAAATGTTGAAGACTTGGCGGGCCCCAACCCCAAAGGCTGGTTATGCCATTTTATCCTTTATGAGAAAGAACCCAAGGGATGAAGTGCCACACCAGGCTAAGGTAGGAGAATGAGCAGCGATGTATAGTTCGAATAATCTTTCGAGCAACGGTGTAAGGAGCAAAAACCCTTTTAGATCCGAGGATTCCAGTCACCCCCGTATCATTATCTCGAGCTAATAAGGACATTATTAGCAGGCGTAATAACAATAACAATGACAAAAAGACAGCATGATCCCAAAAGGTCATCCCACGACATATGGGAACGCTGCTAAACAACCTTAAGGCTGTGAACTCCAAACATGATGGTCAACAATAGAGAAGGATGGCAAAGAGAAAGGGATAAGCGAGTGGAGAAAGACACTTTGATAGAAAAATGATGACAGAATACCCATTTATAGGGGATAATGACATGGCCGTCAATGCCTTTGGGAGAGTGATCGGCAGGTACAATTAGTGTGTTTTTAAAAGTCGAGTCAATGGAGGTACTGTCATTTTGAAGAATGGAAATCGATAGCACATTGAATGACTTCGAAAAGACAAGTCCATGGGATGTTCGGGTTTCATAAAATCTCACTCCATAGGTTGCATCATCGGTATGATGTCATCACGAGAATCCCAAGAAGTCGGGTATCATAATTGTTTCCCATCGCTTCGTTTTGAGAAACACAAAGAGTATATGTATACGGCAAAATAAGAGGGCCTAATTTCTTGCTATTGAGTCACTTTAGAAGAACACCTCAAGACCCCGAGGATGTGAAGCTTTGGTCGATTTCCCTCCCTTGGAGCTCATCAAGGTCCAACTGAAAGAGGATATAGATTGAGGCTAGAGTAAAACGGGGAATTCCCTAGGCATGCGGCTAAGTCTAACAAAATCGGTATGCCCGGAGCTTGTATCAAGGCATCGCATCTAGCCATCCCATCTCCATACCTTTACAATTAATTCATTTTGTACTTTGTTAGGTTTCCCCTCCTTCATAAAGGGGACCCTCATCACTTTGTAAGCAGCGGATGTTGCTCAAACTATTCTACATAAGATCAGTAGTATCTATCTCTCTCTCTCTTTTCTTTCTAACTTACTTGCTCGAGGCTACCGCTTTTATTTATTACTTTCATACTTTTTCTTCATTCATCACTTATTATTGGCCATAAAGAGCCTCCATTAATTCTATTTTAACTGTTAGCCCTTCCAGGTTATCCCTGATTTCTCGAGCCTGAGCCCAGGTATTGACCTCGAGGCCCCTTATCGGTTAGATTGAGGCCTAACAGCTAACCCTCGGATTTGATTATAGCTCCATTTTAGCTCGTATTTCATCATTTAACTTCATACATCTAGCATAAACTACTTAAACAACTAGTATAAAAATAGATCACGTATTTTTAAAGTCTATTAACAAATTTAATTGTCATTATGATTTTTCGGTAAACAAATAGGAATTTGATGAAGCTATTTGTTATCTAGTATAAATTCAGATGTAAATGAAAGTGATGTCTGGGATCAAAGCGACTTAAGAAAATTGAAACCAAATTTCATATAGTGGCAAAAATGAGTTTAGGTGCAGTAGAAGAGAAATCGTCAAAGAAAATCAAGTTACCGGCCGATTTCTGTGAAGAAAAGGTGGATCGCTGATCTCGTTGTGAGCTAGAAGTGATGGCTGGAAGTAGAGGTCACTGCATTGGAGATTGAGCAAATTTGAGAGGGTGAGAGTGAAGAGAGACCTCGGTGTGTGGCTTTGTGTGCTAGGTTTATTAGGTTTTTTTTAGTTGAAAAAGAAAAATCTGATTGGTCTAATGTGTTTTACGTGATCATGGGTCTATAGGTTATTTGGGCTAAGGGAAATTAGGTTGGTCCAAAATTGCGAAGAAAATTCGAAAATGAGACTATTTTTGGCGTTGTTCAAACTCTTTTAGATAAAATCCCAAATCTTATTCTAAAGAGTATAATGTATTTATAAAATATAGAAATCACTATTAACTAATTAACATAAATAAGACTAGATACTAAAAGTGAACTATCTTTGTATTTTGTTTTTTAATTTTATGAGAGGTAAAACTAAAGGTAACTAGACAAAATATCTATTCGATAAATAAAGAAATTATTTTTGTGATAAAATAAGGTAAAATATTCAAAACTAGTTAAAATAATGATATTAGACCTAAAATAAATATTTAAACGCTAAAATGTGTAAAATCTCAGAGAAGGTAAAAAATTACTAGTCTACAGCTGCCCCACTTTGACTGAAAAATGAAGAGTTTTTAGACAAAGAACGATGAGACAGGTTTTTTTACCCGACCCTTATTTAGAGAGACCAAAAACTAAGAAAAAAAAGAATGTGATCGAGCCCTAGTATATGAGCTGCCTACATATCCTTGGTTATAAAGGAATTAGGTCACGTGTAGTCTAGAAGTGAATGAAGTGACGAAGTACCTAGGTTGAGAGCCGATTAGTTACCGCCGAGGTTCCGATCCGCGGTTCCTGGCATATATCAAAATAAAAGGAAAAATTACAGCAAAATTAAAAGAAAATAAGATCCTATCTACTTCTTGTCTTGAATCTTCTTTGAATCTTCACTTGCTCCTTCAACATGAAACTGACAATTTACCATATTCTTCAGGTGTGCATCCTACTGACTTGAATTTGAAAAAATTGGAAGTTGACCATGTTCTTCAGGTGGGCTCCTACTGCTTCGACTTGAACTAAACATGAAATTTGAGTAGACTTGAGCTTGCAAACCTTGTCTTTTTGGGTGAGCTTGTGTTACTTGTGATTTGAACTAAAAGTTACCGCCTATTCTCCAAGCGTGATCCTGTTGTCTTTGACTCGAATCTTGAAAACTGAAAGTTGCGGGCTCCTGATGCCTCTCCGACTTGAGCTTGAAAATAAAATGTTGACTATGTTCTTCATGTGGGCTCCTGATACCTCTGACTTGAACTTGAAACTAATTTTTGAAATATTGACCCTCGTTCTCCAGGTGGGTGCCTGCAATCAAGACAACAAAATAGATAAAATTTTCTGCCCCAGTTTGCACTAGGAGGATTAATAGCAAGACGGTAAATCATCTATGATATGAATGCAATGATGATACTAAAACTAAAGACTTGACTAGGATGTGCGTTCTCCTAGGGATGAACTCAATCGACTCAAACTAGGAAGTGCGTCTCCTAGGCATGAAACTTGAAAGAACCAAACTAGAAAGTGTGCCTCTTAAGGATAAAACTTGAATGACTCAAACTAGGAAGTGAGTCTCCTAGGGATGAAAATTGAATAAACAAAAACTAGGAAGTGTGTCTCCTAGGGGTAAAACTTGAATGAACCAAACTAGGAAGTGCATCTCCTAGGGGTGAAACTTGAATGAACCAAACTAGGAAGTACGACTCTTAGGGGTAAAATCTCAATTTAGGAAGTGTATATCCTAAATAGTATAACACGAAAGACCTGGACTAGGAAGTGTGTCTCCTAGGTGTGAAACTTCAATGGCACAAACTAGGAAGTGCGTCTCCGATGAATGAACATAAATGACCTAAAACTAGGAAGTGCATTTCCTAGGGGTAAAATCTCAACTTAGGAAGTGTGTCTCGTAAAACAAAAAATATAATCTAAAAGACCCAGACTAGGAAGTACGTATCCTAGGGGTGAAACTTCAATGACTCAAACTAGGAAGCACGTCTCCTAGGAATGAACTTAAATGACCAAAGCTAGGAAGTGTGTCTCCTAAAAACTGTAATGTGAAAAACCCCTACTAGAAAGTGCATCTCCTAACGGGTAAAACTTCAATGACTCCAACTAGGACGTTCATCTATTAGGTATGATTTTAAATGACCAAAAGTAGGAAGTGTGTCTCCCAGGGGTAGAATCTCAATCCAGGAAGTGCGTCTCCTAAAACGAAAGTATAACCTGAAAGACCCTGACTAGGAAGTGTGTCTCCTAAGGGTAATGTGTGATCTTCTCAATAGCCTTTGCATAAGCAAAATTGGGGCATTACACCTGAAAAATTCAAGCTTTCATGTGAACATAGTCTTCATCCATATTTCAGACAAAGAAAACATGTGATTTTAAAATATGGTGGTTAGTTTGTGGCCTTGATTACGAGGCGATTTATCTTGCACTTATCACGATCAACTTGGAAGACAATGCTTGTTATCGGCCGACCTATTTTTTGGACAACCTTGATCACAAAACATATTTTTGATTCGTTCAAGTCGAATACCTTATGCCCGATGCATTGCACTTGTGTTCTAACATTCACCAAATCTTTGCATTTTACATCAATCCCAAAGAACATATATTATCACCAACTCAATGCACACACTATTCTCCCGTATTTTATGACAATATGATGTGCTTTCTAGAATCGTCTTTGTGTGATTAAAAAGTTGATAGTATATTTTGAAGTCGTTTCTTACTTGTTTCAACAAAAATAGACTCAAAAGGGATTCAAAAAAACAAGAGGAACAAAATATGGAGAAAAACGAGAAGGGACTGTATCTGACAAGAAAATATTTTTACCTGGGAAAAAGAAGAAAATAGAAACTATTCTGATTTGAAGGCCATCTCCACTAACCATGACATGTATTTTGGATTAAGCGGTATGATCTATCGAGTGAGTCTAATCTTCAACCATTTTTATGCCTCTAAGTTGTGAAACTGGCTTCAATGCTCCAATTGTCCTATTTGATCCACAATCCTTAGTCGACTTGTAGTGCCCTAAAGAGTTTTCACCATCAAGCCTCTCTCATTTGGCTCTTTTTCTCAACTCACCGTAGCCTTTCGGTGTTTATGAGGGTTTTCACCGATAAGACTCTATCATATTTCCATTTTCTCTCTTTGTGCTGAGAACAAGGTTGTAAGGTCCTGTGAAAATTTCTACTCAAAGCCTGAGAGCTCGTACTGACAAGATAGGTATAAGTGTTAGAGCTTTCTAAAATTCCTCGCAGCTCGCAAGCTCGCAGCGGTTCGGACCCTTTAGACTGATCTATACATTTAAAAGTTAAGGAATAATGTTTTCCAGAAAAGTGCATTTTTATGGTCCATTATGCGATTGCATAATAGCTATACGGACTACATAGTCGCCACACAGTCAGGCAATATGATGGTTAATTTGAGGTCAGCTATGCGGCCAATTATACGATCGCATAAGCACTATGTGGGCCTCATAGTCATCACATAATTCCCTTGGAATTTTTGTAAGGGGCAGTTCTGCGGTACATTATGCGACCACAAAAAAAGTATGCGGGCCGTATTTCTGTCGCATACCCAGACGGCGTGTTCAGGTTTTAGGGCCATTTTTGCGATCCATTCTGCGGGCTGCATGTCCATTATGCAATCATATATATGATCGTAGATTGTGTCGGGGATCCTATTTTATAAATTTTAAAAGCCTACCCCATGCCATTAAACACAACCTATTAGACCATTTTTCTGTTATTTCACTACATATAGAGTGAGTGAGGAAGTTCTAGAAAGAGAGAGAGAGTGATCTTCATCAAGTCCCCACTCAATTCTGCCCCAAATCCTTGAAGACTGTCAAGCAAAATTACTAGGTCTTCACCCTAAAAGATTGAAGTCCTCAGAGTCCCAATATTTATTATAAAGGCTTAAGGAAAGCTCTATTAAGGTGGCTCCATAGCGGATAGTTCCGATCGCACGTAGCAAATTATTCATCCTCTTAAAGTCTTGGTGAGCGCCTTTCTCCTTCAAGGATTTATGTTGTACACCTTTTATTATAGATATCCACTTTTGAGGTATAGCCAGGGCCTTGTTGCCGACATTATTATTATTGTCTCTTGTATCCTTAGAGGCTCCGTAGACATTTGTGTAGGTTATGTATGGGCGTTGGATGGGCCCGTGAACTATGTTGTAATTATAAACTCTTGTTTTCTTCTAAACTATAACTGTATGAAATCTTGGAGATTTAACTACGATTTAAGATTTGTGATATAGAAATGAACTAAAAATGTTGAATGTTCGATTTTGCTATTGTCTAAATAAACAATTGCATGGTATCCCATTTATTTTGGTAGAAAGTATTAATAAGGTTTGTTCAGTTGGGTTCACTCGATTAAGCGTCGGTCGCACCTCCCGAGGTTGGGGCGTGACAAATATGATATCAGAGTCTAAGGTTTTGAAGTGTCCTAGGATATCTCAGAGCCATGTCTGGTAGAGTCCTTATTAGTGTGTAGTCAACCACATCTATAAGTTGGATGCTACTGGGGTATTAGGAATAACACCCTTCTTTGATATCCTGGATCTTGCGGCACATGTGAAACTATTCCCCCTAACTAGTGCATTGTTCTTTCTTTCAGTCAATGACACCTAAGAAGAAGCGAAAATTGGCCAAGAAGCCAATGCTACCTTAAGAGTGGTGTAAGGTCCCGTAAATAATTTTGGTCTCAAAACTTAGTAACCCGTGGTGTCTACTCCAAATATGTCATTTATGCGGTTTAGAAAGAATCAAAAGAATCAATTTTCCAGAAAATTGTCATTTATGCGGTCCAGAATGCGATCGCAGATCAGCTATGTGGACCACATTCCTACCGCAGTGTGAAGCAGAAGACTTGTCAAAATTGAAGTTGAAAATGCGGTTCACTATGCGATCGCATAATCAAAAAGCGGACCACATAATCATCGCATAAGTTCCTCAGGGATTTGTGGAGGTCAATACTGCGGTGCATTATGTGACTGCAGAACTGAAATGCGGACCGCATCTCTGCCACATACCCAGACAGAGATGTTCAGTGATTGAGGTCAATTCTACGGTCCAATATGCAGACCGCATTTCGATTTTGCGATCGCAGATGCAACCGCAGATCTCACCCGGGCTTCCATTTTCTAAAATTTAAAACCCAACCCCCTTTCTAATATAACGCCCTAACCCCTCATTTCAACCATTTTTCTGAACAAAATAAGAGAGAGGGAGGAGGGGTTCTTGAGAGAAAAGTTTATCTTCTTCAAAATTGTTCCTCAAATTACTTGGTCCGGAAAATTCTAAAGCAAGTGTCTTCATCTCCATTTCTACAGGTAAAATCCCTAACCCCTTTTCCTTGATTTCCAAATTTTTAAGCTAAGGGAGGGAGTCTCATGCTCTGATTCTTAAAATAATGGGTGGAAACTGACATGTATGTCTTTCAAAAATCTAGAAGTAAGGGGTTGTGCTCTATAACCTAAATAAGCTCGGATAGTAATTGTGAATTTCAAATTCTAAGGTGTATGTGTTAACTTGTGACCTAGATTGATGTTGCTAGATTGTTGGGTGAATTGAAAGTAGAAGATAAAAGAAAAGAAATTCGACTCCAGATATGTATGGCTAACCTCGACCTTGTAAAATCGCCTTGTTGGTGTGCAAATGTTTGGTACGTGACATCTACATGGGTAAAATGTGAAATTTGTGTGATTTGCTTGGTGGTGATTATGATACGTGGTATTGGCTGAGAAAACAAATGACGTAAGGAAATTGTAAGTGATGCAACTAGAATAGTTATGATATTAACACCTATGACTTATCTGGGGCAAGTATTGTTGCAACATGAAACACTTGTGAATTGTTGAATCTTACGGAAATAGTATTGATGGTTATGGGAACACTTGTAAATCATTGTTGCTACTCCTTAAGAAATGTAGTTGTGATCTTTGTGAATTGCTTATTGTCGTTGTTGTGATCTTTGTGAATTGTTCATTGTTGTTGTTGTGATTGTTGTGAATTGAAACAGTACGGTGGGATCGGGTTGCGTGCCATAACATAAAGTTATAAGGTGTGGGTTAAGGTGATAAGGGTGGCCAAGGTAATACGGTTGGACGAAGTAATAAGGATGAAAAAGTGATCGAAATCACTATTGAAATCAATATTTGAGCAAATGGTGAAATCATTGGTGTGGAATTGTGGAAGGAGGAAAACATGAGAGATTGAAACTTGTTTAGCTTGATTGTTCTTTCTTTATGCATTTGGTTGTTGTTTCTGTTACTGTTACTTACTTGTATATGGCTTGAGTTTCCTTAGTGCAAAGTTTGTTCATACATACCAGTACAATTCTAGTGTACTGACGTCCCTTTTGTCGGGGGCGCTACATTCGTATTATGATTATAGGTGGATCTGTAGCAGGTACTCCAGTTCATCGGCAGTAGCACTCATTCATCTTCCACTGGCCGTATTGGTGAGCCTATTTCCTCTCGGAGCTCTGCGTAGCTCATGCCACTTCTATTCCGGAGTCTTATTTTGGTTTTGTGTAAGATATATCCAGAGCCTTGTTACCGATAAATACTGTATTATCATGTCGTATCTTTAGAGGCTCCGTAGACAATAAATGTGGGTTATGAACTTATGTAATTGTATTTCGGGCAATGTAAGTTGTAAACATTTTTAAGTAATCAAGTATGTTATGTATGTTTTGAAAAAGGGTGATTTCAATTATAAAATGGTTAATCCCTTGATTAATAAGTAATGAAAAATATGGGGTAACACGTGGGATAGGAAAGGCACCCAGGTCCGCTTGACTGGGGCTACCCGGTCGAGCGCCGGTCATGTCCCTCGATTTGGGGCGTGACAAACTTGGTATCAGAGCCTATGGTTTTAAAGTGTCCTAGGATGTCTCAGAGCCGTTGTGAGCACATGATTTTTGCACCGGGCAAATAATTCCAAAATTAAAATAAATATATTTTTGAGTGCAATTACTTGCCTTGTTTGAAATTATCATACTTTGTGTGTTTGAATAAGTAGAAATTAAAAAAAAATCAAAAAATAGGCTAGGTAATTAATTTGGTAGTTTAATTAGTTAGATTTTAAGTAAAACTAAAAAATAGTTTAAGTAGTAGAAATTAGGAAAAATAGTAGAAAATTGCAAAAAATATTAGATAATTAGCATAAGTAGGAAATTAGGCTTTATAATTTTTTATAAAAAGAAAAAGAAAAAAAAGTATAAAAGAAAATACATAAAAATCATTAAAATCAGAAAATGCAAAAATATTTTGGATATAATAAACTTGGGCCAATTGCAATCCAAGTCACCGGCCCAATGCTTTGGCCCAAAGGAAATCCGGTCCAGGCCTTTGATGGACTTGATCTCAGCCGTCCAACCTCGTTGATCTAACGGCTGGGATATTTAGTTGAATTTAGGCTTTAATTAATATGAGAGAAGTGATCTGGGCCGTCCGTTTTAGTCGATCTAACGGAAGAGACTCTTGGTCTCATAAACGACAATACAGCGTCGTATAAGTAACGCCTCTCTGAGCCGTTGATCTCCACCAATTGAACGGCCCAGATTACCTTAATCATCCAGCCTATAAAAGGCTCTTGTCTGAAGCAGCCGGCCATTCTCGAATTATCTAAACCCTAGCCGCCCCAGCAATCAGCTCTTCTCCCTCTTCGTCTCCTTCTTTGACCTCAGAGAACCCTAGCCGGCCAATGGCGGCCACCACCTTCCACGATGGTCGCCGGCCCCTTTTGATCCATTCCCTTCATCTCCTTCACCTTTCTCTCTTTCTTCTTCACCACAAGCACTCAAAAACTCCAGAGAAAACCCAGAAACCCACCCTTCTCCAGAAATCCCGGTCACCGGAATCTTCGCCGGTGACCACCAAACAACGAGGATCCACTTCAAACCAACGCCGATCCACCCCTTTTAACACGATCTACCCAACCATATAAGTCACCACCGTCGAATCAGCCTGGAACATCTCGAATATCCAAAAAGATGTCGCCGGAAACCTAACTTCGACGACTCGGAACTTCAACCCTAATAAAGACTTTACCTTTTACCCTTCCCAAACACCCCTCTGCAACCAAAAAAGCCTTAAAGGCTTCTTCTTGAAGCCTAACAAGAAAATCAGAAAGAAAACAAAAAAAAACAGAGAAAACAAGGAATACATCTGAAGAGGTCCGAGTGAGAATAAGAAAAGAAAGGAGATAGGAAGCTCAGGGGACCGGCCCTGCGAGCTAAGTGCCCCGCCCTTTCTGTTTTCTTTAGTTTATTAGGATCTGTCTATGTTTTCTTACATGTTTTTGTTCTGTCTTCTATGATTTTTGTGTTCGCATGATAATTTTCGATTGTTCTTGTTGATATTCTATTTCTCTTCTTTTTGTTTATCTCATTTTGTTTTAATGTACCCTGTATATCCTTGCCTTTAGCATGTTCATCTCCTATTTTTAAAACTGTTCTTGTGAGCCCGTCAGTAAATAAGATTTTGGTGGGTTATATGTCCCGTTTGATATCATGGTTCAAATATCTCGTCTTTCTTTGTCATATTGATTGTTAGTTCCTGATTCGTCTCAAAAGCATGATTATGATTCTTTACATGTCTAGTTTGTTTAGTCGTTGTTATTCATTAAGGGTTATCTGGCCTGTTTGGAGTCCTTGTTCTGTTTCTCTATTGTGAAAACTTGACTTGGATGTCTTTCTTCTTTGACCTCTGTTAGTATTAGGTTCTTTCAATCTTGTTGATCTTTGACATCTCCTTTGCATGATTAATGTTTCGACTCTAGTCTTCTTTGTTAGCTTTTAATAGTTTGAATGATTCTTCTCCCTTGATTAGTTATAAGGTTCTTATCTGATTGTTTCTTCTTTTGTTTCACATCTTTGGCATGTTTCTCTGATAATTAGTCATAAGGTTTCTTAGCTTGCTCCTCTTTAGCTTGTTAATGATGGGATTCTGTTATTTGTCTTGTGTTGATCCCATGCTAATTTGTTCTAAGATCAGAGATTTCATCTTTCCCTTTTGTTATGTTAGCTGTTAAGTTATGATTCACTACAAAAAAGCATGACCTTTGTCTTCTGTTTAAAATCAAACTCAAGTTACTGTGGCCATTCTTGTTGCCTTTGGCTTTTAATTATCCATGATAGAACTAGGATTCTGTTTCATCTTATTCATCTTCATGATGTTTGCTTCAAATCATTGTTCTATTAAATCATAAGAGTTACCTTGAGTTCCCCTTCCTTCTTCATCTTGTAAATATTACAGTCTTTGGATCTGTTTAGCCTTTACAGTCCAGCTTTCTCCTATTGTCATGCATGCTTAGATTTAATAGTAGCTTAATTTCATTTTCTTCTCATTAAATTGCTGGTTGATCTTTCCTGTTTCTTTTTCATTGTTTCACCATGTTATTCTTTTCTTCATCTTCATCTTGATCTATCATATGCATACATAAGGTTAGAATTAGCTGATAGCCCTATGCTTTCCATATCCTATTTTGCTTAGTATGATTCTAGGTTTAGTACTTGAAAATGGATCCTGGCTACTTTGTTTTACTTATTCTATGGTCTTTATGTCTGATTAAACCATTTTCAAACCCTTCTATGACTGTTTGTGATAGCCTATGCTTCTGTCTGCCTATGTCATGACCCTTGGTGAATTCTGAGTTGTTCAAACTTTCATAATAACTTGAACTGGTAGTAATTAGGTCTTAATTAACATGAATTCATACTTTGTCTCATAAAGTTGGATAATGTGAATTAATTAGCTGAAATTCAACCATATCAATTGCCTTCTCTGAGTTTTGGTTGATTATTACATTTTGTCTGATTCTATGTGTCCTAATATGCAAATCATGTTAAGATTGATTTAGTTTTATTGGTTCTGGTTGAGTGTAAGTGTTTAATTAACACTGTTTGAGCCTTAGGTGGATTGGTTATAGCTGTTAGCATTAGGTTCCATGAAAATGGCTAGTTTTTAAATAAGATAGAACTTAAAAAAATCATAAAATGGGTTGTTAGTTAAATAATTAGCCTGGGAATAGTCAACCTTGCAAAGGGTTGACCCATTCTATAGGGCCCTAACACACAGCCCACTTTAAAAGTGGTTGGTTGTGCAAAATGGCTATTTCTGCAAATGCAGATTAGCCCAGGCTCTTTTCAGAGCCCTGAACAGCAAAGTGGCCAAACCTGTAAAGGTTTTGGGCCCAGCTGTTCAGTAATTGGCTTTAATAGCCAAAGCTAAGTCTCAACTTGAGACTGGCTAGATTTTAAAGAGTTACTTTTAATAACAAAGCAGGCTATGCCTGCAATTAGCTTAAAATTGTAATAACTTAGTCTCAATTAACTGGAACTAATTAAAAGTTGGCTAAGTTTGAAATAGTTCCTTATATTATAACTGGCCAGCCCTTAAATACCAATGCAAGGGCTGGCTATTAGTTAAATAAGTATAAAAGAAGCTGAAACTTGACCTAGGTAGGTCTAGTAAATCAGCAATGCCCTTAGGGGCACAATTGGGAATTAAGAAGGTGAAATGGTAAATAGTTAGAACCTAAGAGGGTAAGGGAGTCCTTTGTACCCCTGATTTCTGCAATTTTGCAGAGATTTAAGGGTATAATGGTCTCCCTAAAAAGGGAAATCTGTAAAAATCTCAAACCCCTAAGGTCATATTGGTAAAGAACTCCTAAAAGGAATCTTTAGAACCTTCCAGCACATGTTGGAAGGATATTTGGTAACTGAAATTGGGGTTAAAGTGTAAGTTTAGTAATTTTAAGAGGGGAGAAGTGGGATTAAATCCCAAACTTTTCCCCCAAGTCATCAGCCCTTACCTCAACTATAAATACCTCTAGAAAAGGGCTAAAAAGGGGGTTCCAATTTTGAGTAATCTGAAAATATATTTGGGTTCCAACTTAATCAGTTCTGAAATATATATATAGGCTGGCTTTATAAAAAGTTTTTTCAGAGGTAGAAGTAGCAATACAATAGTAGGATTTCTGGGTTTTCTCTCGGATATTGCTGGGTTATCTGCTTGGATTACCATTCGTTTTGCTGTTGCTGTGTTGCTGTGTTTGTCTGGCATTCCATTCTCCTGTTGCATTGGCTGTTTGGGTTTACTGCTGTTACTTATCTGCCTTCCCTTTAGACTCATTGGTTTTCCTTTTCATTTGATCCAGGTACATTCTCTATTCATACATTCTCTATTCTATTGAAGATGTAATTGCTGAAACGTGGAAATGAAGTCCCTGCTTTAATTCATTTTGTCATTTTGTATTATTGAATTAGTAACTTGATTGTAGTAGTATGCTGAAAAACAGAAAATAAACACAAGAGATGTAATAGCTAGTAATATGATAGTAGTGTAGTGTAGATAGCGTATCACTTAGTTTAATTAGGTAAAAACCTTAAAACATAAGTTAGCATATTATAAGTTTTCAAATCACTAGTTGTTCTTCATAAAGGTCTTTCCATAAATCATAATCACCTAGGTAACAGCATTATGTTTGAACATAAAGAAGTCTCGAAGTAGAGATAATATTAGGAAGGATCATTGATAACTGGGTGCATAATCTGTTAATGAGCTAAATTTGAAGTGGAATCAGTAGTTTGATCATGAGCCGCTAGATTAAAGTATTTAAGTTTCATTAATGATTGTTTAAACTGGTTGTTAGTCTATTCATAAACATAGGTTCAAATCTGATTAAGTTTTAAAAGGGTAAATAATTAGATATTGAAGCAATTCAATTAGGATGAACTGGCGATGACGAGAGGTATAGCTCACAATGAAACTGATAATATAGTAAGTATCTGTGATTAACAATTTAGTCTCTCTTTTGATACTTTAAATAATTAGTTGAATCATTTTACTTTAACTTGGTTTTCCTAGGTAAAAAGGCTGCATTACAGAATACTTCCTTAGCAAATAATTAGATATTAGTATAAATTCTTAGTTGTGAGCATATAGTAATAACGGATTGGTTGAGCTTTCATTGATTACTGTTTTATGTATCGATTCCTTTATCAATAATAAAAGTGATTTGATTTCGTTTTAAATTTTGAGTTTTGTTCCATTATGTATTCTGTGTTATATTTTTGTTATTACATTCTGGTTTGGGCCCTGTGTAACGTTGGGCCTAAACTGTTCTACGAAACCTGCTTCATCTACTGATTGAAAGCTTGAAGACCATCTGGGCCATGGAGACCTGGGTTGGCCCTTTACGGGTCTGTTTAAATAATTGAAGAATCCAGGCCCAATAAATAATAGAAATAACGGGTCTGGAGTGTTTTAATGTTAGAAATCGATTAAGGCAAAAACAATGTATAGCGAATATAGTTGAACAAATAGGATCGGACTTTAATAAAATAATTGGGATGAGCCTCGCCCGAATAATAAACACCGAGGCCCCCATTTAGTAAATGAGATAACATATTAGATCCGGAGAGGCTAATAGCAAATTCCATAGCCTCTCCCAAAGTTAAAAGCCGATAGACTATCTTAGGGCACGATTTTAATATACTTTCCTATGAACGAGTGTGCACTTGGTGCGACTCAGATCCAAATATCGGTAAAGCTGAAATATACCAAAAGTCATAGGCGTACTGATTGCGGTATGACTCGAGGCGTGTTTTCGCGATACCGCAAAATTCCGTAAAATAATAAAGCATATTATGTTGTTAAAACCTATAATTAAGTCAAACAAAAGTCGGGAACGACAGTGGAGCGACCGTGCTAAAACCACGGAATCCGGGAGTGCCTAACACCTTCTCCCGGGTTAACAGAGTTCCTTGTACGGATCTGTGCTTCGCAGACATTTCAAGAGTCAAAATTCCTCGGATTCGGGATTAACCGGTGACTTGGGACACCATTGTCATTCCCAAGTGGCGACTCCGATTAATCTCTAATAAAATCCCGAACCGATTGTCCTTTAATTGGAAAAACTCCTCCCCTTACGTTATTTTATCCATTTCGGGTATTTGAACGTCGGGATATACCCCACAAGTGTATTTATACGCTATAAGTGTGTTGGGGTAGTAAAAAGGGAGGTGTGACAGCTCTGGCGACTCTGCTGGGGATCGAACCCTGAATTTCGGTTTCAGGGTTTAAGAACTCGAGCTCCTTAGAACTACCATTTGCGTTTTTGTTTGACTTCATTATGTGATTTGAACAACATGCTATGTGCTTTATCGCTTTTTGATATTATGTGAACTGTATTTATAAAACTGTGCCGAAAACCCTTCTCTCTTCTTCCTCGGGGATGTGCTTACTGGTTGAGACTCCCCTTTCTGTTAAAGTCACCTTAAATTAAGAAAACAGAGGCCGGATAAGTTACAAAGCCGATTGACTCCGCGGGTCACCGGTATGTAGCCCCCTCCTCGATTCGAGTTGTCCGCTAGGGTACACGGTCTAGCAATCCATGAAACCGTAAGATTTTGATCATAGGTCTAGGACGATTATTTGCATCATATTTGACTTAGGGGACTCAACACAGGGGTTGGGTCCGTCTAGGACAGGTGACCCAATATTGAAAAGACCGAGCATGTTATATGTTGCATTTTATTGTCCTTGATCGTTATGCGGACCGGCGGAAATCCCGAGATTGGAAAAATTGTTGAAAAGAAAAAAGAGAGAGGGAAATAATGATTTATAGAAAATAGGTACCCGGAAAAATTGAAGATTGAAAAATAAAAGGTGGAACATTTTTTTTGAAATAATTGGTCAATTAATCTGACCGAACTACGCAGGTTTGATTCTCGCCATTAGGTGGGATACGTAGGCAACCCTTAAACCGGTCCAACCACACTTTTAGAAAAAGACCAAAAAGATTTTCTTTCCAAATAATCGAGGTGATTGCTATTTTTGGAAATGGCCGAATGTTCCGAAAGGACACCGGAAGGCTGTTTTGGCAAAAATGGCCACTTCGAAAGTCATTTTTCTTTTCTTCGAAAATTGAAAACTTGCATTGAAAAAGATTTTTCTTTTTTCTAAATAAAGTCACTTTAATAAATGTGTAGGACGAGCACGATGATGAATGAACATTTTTCCCTAAATAAAATCCCTTTGGAGCTGAAATTATGGTGGCAGGACATGGGATCCGATGGTCAAGACTGGGTCAAAAAGTACTTAAAAGGCCTTACGGGTTTACTAGACATGGTTCCTCGAGGTGATGTGGTTAGAGCGTTGGTCACGTTTTGGGATTCGGCACACAACGTATTTCATTTCCCGGATTTTGAACTTACCCCAACTTTGGAGGAGATTGCCTTTTACATCGGGAAGACCGAGGTTCCGCTGAAAGGAAAATACCCGGTATCTCCGAGGACGGTGACAGTACATCGCTTCCTCGACTCTTTGAAAATTGCCCGGAATGTTCATAATGAAGATCTGGCCGACGGGTTTTGTTCTTTAAGCTTCATCTACAATAGGTTTGGACACGTTGGGGTTTCAATGATCTTACCAACAAATTATGCTGTAAGTCCAACCGGGCGAAATGGGAAGAACACCGGAGGTTCGCATTTTTGGTGGCATTTCTCGGAGTTGTTGTATTCCCGAGGAAAGATGGACATATCAACATAAAAGTTGCCGGAGTAGCTACCACACTGATAGTACAAGATAACTGTACTCTGGCCCCAATGATTGTGGCGGACATCTACCGTGCTCTGACTGTGTGCAAAGCAGGGGCTAGCTTCTTCAAAGGGTGTAACTTGATCTTGCAAATCTGGCTAATTGAGGATCTATGCCACCATCCTTCGTACTCAAGCTATGGTTCGGCCGAACGGACATGTTTGGAAGAGTTCAGTACGAGGACAAAGGAAGTAAAATTGCCAGAGGGAGTCCAAGATTGGATTGTGTATCTTCGATCACTAACTGACGGTCAAATCGATTGGACGTATGACTGGTTACCTCTTGACGAGGTGATATACATGCCAACGGAAGGATCGCCGTTTTTGATCATGGGTTTGAAGAGTATACAACCTTATGCACCATACAGAGCCCTGCGACAGTTGGGTCGGTGTCAGATTATTCCGAGAGACGGGGATCTCAGTGTGCAAGCCGTGGAGATTGGTCCGGACGGGCAATTCCCGGAAGCAAAAATCCGGCAAATCTGGAACGAGTGCCAAAATTTGAAGATTGATACTTGTGTGCCGAATAGGGCAAAGGGGGAGATATCACCTGGATATTCCACATGGTACCGACGAGGGTTGAACACGAACGTCTTTCAAAGAGACCTCACTTGCAAGACCTGATAGAGCAATCCGAGGAAAATCAGAAATGGGTGGCCAAGGAAAAGGAATACAAGGCCAAAATCAGTCTGTTAGAGGATAAACTGAGAAATCTTCATTTCGAGAGTGGCTTGCAAGAAGCATCCGATGAAGTGGAAAAGAAACAGCCGAAGAAAGAAAATGATATGTTGAAGGCTCAAATAGCTCAAATGAAAATTGCATCCGAGACCCCAGTTCGTTCAGCCCGGGATGAAAAGTTAATTGAGATTCTCCGGCGGAAAGTAAATGACTATAGCTTCGATTTGGACAAAGCTGAAAAAGAGTTAGTCAGGGCTCGGAAGCAAATGGACAAAGATGCTGAGGAAAGAGCCAAGTTGGTTCGGCAACTACAAGACAAGCATGATTTTGAAGTAGCTCAGCTTAGAAAGAAAATAATTTCAGCCACGGTCAAGAGTAACAAGATTATCAAAGATCTTGAGGAGGAGAGAGAGCATTGCTACATGACTATGGCTAGATTAGAATTGGAGCTGCAACAAGTGCAAAAGGACAACCAACATACCTTGGATGCTCGCACTCAACAAATAAGCCGGTTATTGCAAGAAAAGGGGGTCATCAGAGAAAAGATTGTTCGCATCGCCCAATACATCACCCGGAAGACTCAGCTTTGTGAAGATATGTCTCGAAGGACTTTTGTATCTGCAGTGAAGTTCTTCGTGCAACAAGTCATGGCCGACCTAGATAGGCTTCAAAGGGGATTAGCATATAGGCCCGCGGCAAGACCGAACGATGCCTCGCGGGCACTAGGTGCATTAATGTACTCTTAGGGCATGCATCATCTTTATTTTTCTTTTGAAACATCACTTTGTAATCAATGTTTTGAATTATCAATGAGAAAACAAGTGTTGTTATTAATTCTTTTGCTTTATGTCATTCCTCTTTAAAACCGCTAGGCAAATAAATAGGAACGTAATTTTGAAAATAACAATGAAAAAGAGATGAAAAGAAAAAGCAAGCAAGAAAGAAAAAGAAAGAAAAAAAAAAGCAAGAAAAGAGAAAAAGCAAGAAAGAAGAAGAAAAAGAAAAGAAAAAGAGAAAAGAAAAGAAAAGAAGAGAGGAAGGAAGAAAAAGAAAGAAAAGAAAAAGAGCGGAAAAGGAGAAAAGCGATTGGTCCAAATAAGCAGCCGGTCGGGATGATGCATAACGACTCGAGCAAATGTGTTTGTTTTTAAAGTCGTTACATTTTATTCATGCGCTAACAACTAACGAGTGTTGATGCTTGTGAGTCCAGATTCTCTAGGCAACTGGCATTCTGGCTACCCACCCATACAACACCAGATACAAAAAGATGACAAAGGCTGTATCCCAGGAAATCGAGGAAACTATTGTGGATCCCGCTCACGAAGAAGAGATTGTGGATGTGGCAGGAATGAAGGAAGAAATGTACAAGCTGAGGCAGCAGATGGCCGAGATGTACCAGGCCTGGTCTAGAGGTCAACCACTACCAGCTTACCCTGCCAACCCCGCATATGTCCCTCCAGCCAACCCCAACCCTGAACCACCTACAATGAACTCATCCTCCACCTACCCCGATTACCCTCACTACTACGCCTCCACCTCCCAGGTACCACCACCTCCAGTCAAACAAGCACAACCTCACATACCACAAGTTGCTCCTGTGTATGTAGCACCTCCACCCGCTGCTATGCATAAATCCTCCAGTGAACCGATGTTTCATATCCATGATCCTCACTACTACCCTCCAGAGCCAACTTTAAGACAACATGAGTCTCATGCTCCATTGATAGAAACAAGTGAAGGAAGGATTGCTAAGAGTACCGGGCAGGAAGAAATGGCCCGAAAAGTGAAAAGTCTGGAGAATGCTCTCCGCACTATGCAAGGACTAGGAGGGCAGGTCAGTGTAGCCTACAAAGACCTGTGTCTGTTCCCCGAGGTGCAACTTCCCGTGGGATTCAAGTTACCAAAATTCGACATGTATAGTGGACACGGGGATCCGGTAGCTCATCTCAAAGGATACTGTAGCAAGATGAGAGGTGCGGGAGGTAGAGATGAGTTATTGATGGCGTACTTCAGCCAGAGTCTGAGTGGTTCAGCTTTAGAATTGTATACTCGACAAGACCATACGAGGTGGTTCATCTGGGATGACCTAGCACAAGCCTTTGCAAGTCACTTTCAGTACAACTTGGAGATCATACCCGACAGGTTATCCCTTACCAAGATGGAGAAGAAGCCAGGGGAAAGCTTTAGGGAATACGGTTTTAGATGGAGGGAGCAGGCCGCGAGAGTAGATCCACCCATGAAAGAAGGGGAGATGGTGGATTGTTTTCTACAGGCTTTGGAGCCTACATACTACGGCCATCTAGTGTCTGCGATTGGGAAGAGTTTCAATGAAGTTGTGAAAATGGGGAGCTTTGTAGAGGAAGGATTGAAAACGAATAAAATCATGAGTTTTTCGGCCATCAAGGCCACCAATCAAGCTATACAAACTGGAAACGGGGGAGTGATGGGAAAGAACAAGAAGGAAGAGGTAGCAATCATAGAAAGCAGGCCATGGAGTCGCAACCCACATTATAACCCACCAAGACCCTACCGCCAACACCCACCAAACCCGTCAACTCCATATAACCCACCACCACCATCTTACCCGCCAAACCCATACAACACACCAAGCCCATATAACCCACCACCACCACCATACCCACAAATAGTCCCACATTACCACCACCCACAAGCCCAAGCTTACCCACCACCACCACCCCATGTGTGGAGAGCTCAGGCTCCACACAATGTATACCACACCCAGAACACATACCCAACCTCTAAACCTTACCGAAACCAAAATAGGCCCAGGCCGGACTCTGATTGGAGAAACAAGGCAAGAAAAACATTCACCCCTCTCGGGGAATCATATACCAGCCTTTGTCATAGGTTGAAAGAGTTGGGGATGTTAAGCCCGGTTGCACCTAAAGTTCCAAACCCACCCCCAAAAAATCTTGATCCTTCTGTTAGATGTGAATACTGTTCGGGAACATTGGGCCACGACACTGAAAAATGTTGGCAGTTGAAGAATGCCATTCAGGATCTCATTGATGAGAGGAGAATTGAAGTTCAGGCCCCAGAAGCCCCGAACATTACCTAGAATCCGTTGCCAAATCACCACGAAACACACATGATAGAATTGGTGCAGGGTGATGGCAGTCAAAAACCATCTCAGGCTGTGATGATGATAAAGTCGAGTGGCAAGGTAGAAAAGGAAACTGTGAAAGAGAAAGCGATTGTTGAGAAACCAAAGCCAGTAGTGGTGGGAGGTTTAAAAGTGGTAGTGCCAGGCGCAAAGACGATTGTGACTGTGAAAGGCGCAAGTACTGATCTAGTAATTATAAGACCGGTAGTGCAGATGCCGGTGGTGAGCACAAAGACTGTACCTTGGAACTACAACAAGGTAGCAGTAGTTTATAAAGGAAAAGAGATTTCTGGTGAAATTAGTGAAACGCATGGACTCACCCGGTCTGGAAGATGCTTTGCTCTAGAGGAACTGAGAAAGATGAAAACGGTAAAAGAGAGTCAATTGAAGAAACCAGTGTCAGAAGAGGAAGCGGAAGAATTCCTTAAGAAGATGAAGTCACAAGAGTACTCAGTGGTTGAACAGTTGAGAAAGACTCCTGCCCAGATCTCTTTGCTATCTCTGCTAATACATTCAGAAGAACACCGGAAGGCTCTTATGAAAATTCTAAATGAAGCTCATGTTCCGGAAAAGATTTCGGTTTGTCACTTGGAAAAGATTACCAACAAAATTTTCGAGTCTAATAGGATTACATTCTCTGATAAGGAGCTGCCGGTAGAGGGAACTGAGCACAATAAGGCATTGTACCTTACGGTAAAGAGTGAAGAGTCAGTAGTGACCAGGGTATTGATAGACAACGGATCAAGCGCTAACATTTGCCCGCTGTCGACTTTGGGGAAGCTCAACATCAGTCCGGACAGAATCCGGAAGAACAGTATAAACGTGAGAGGGTTTGACGGTGGGGGTAAAAACACGTTGGGAGATATTATTCTAGAAGTGACAATCGGTCCCGTTGATTTTACTATGGAGTTCCAGGTGCTCGACATTGCCGTGTCATATAACTTGTTGTTAGGCCGACCCTGGATTCACGCGGCAAAGGCAGTACCATCTTCTCTACACCAGATGGTCAAGTTTGAGTGGGAACAGCAAGAGATTGTAGTACATGGGGAAGAAAATGCTTGTAATGTGGTCACACCGTTTGATGATACTGACGGGGATAGAGGTCCTTGGGTCTACCAAGTGACAGATGCTATTGTGGTAAACAGAATTGCTGAAGGTGACAAGTTGCTGATCCCTATGATGGCACCAACTGCTGTGATGGTGGCCAAGGAAATGCTTAAAAATGGATTCGCACCAGGGAAGGGATTAGGCAAAACATTGCAGGGAGTCATTAAGCCAGTTCAGCTTCCGGAAAACAAAGGTACATTCGGTTTAGGGTTCAAACCCACCTTTGCCGACATCCAGAGAGCCTCAAAAGCCAAAAAGAACTGGACCTTACCCAAACCCATACCCAAATTGTCCGACACCTTCGTCAGGCCTGGTACAAAATATCGGACATCTGCTGCGGTAAAGTGCATTGAGACTCAACTTGATGAAGAAATGCTGAATTTTGAGAAGATGTTTTGGGAGGTGAATATGGTTGAAGTAGGGGAAGGCACAAGCAAAATAGATGTGCAGTTTGTGGGACCGGGAATCATGTTGAACAATTGGGAAGCTACTCCTTTCCCTATAAGGAAGGAGTCTTGGTAGTTAGCTCCAAATTTCATCATTGCTTTCCCAAAAGTTGTCATTTTTATAGTTTTCCCATTCCCCTCATGAAAAGAAAATCACCATGTATCCCGAACTTTGTTCGTTCTTTTTATCAATGAAATGCAATTTTCCTTTTCTTCACTTTTGCCTTATTTTTCTTTATTTTCCTTTTGTACAGTTTTGCATGTGTTGATTCTGATGCCATGTCATGCGTGAAGGATTCTAGACCCAGTTCTGACAATCACGTTACTATACAAGAAATCGAGGAAGATAGTGAAATAGAATGTGAGGATGAGGAAGCCCAGGAGGAAATAAGCAAGGACACGAAACAATACGAGGAAAAACCCAAACCGAATCTGAGTGACACGGAATCTGTAAATTTGGGGAGCGAAGATGATGTCCGAGAAACAAAGATTAGTGTACATTTGGAGGCACCCCTCAGGGATGAATTGATAAGGTTGTTACATGAATTTAAGGACATCTTTGCCTGGTCCTATGATGACATGCCCGGACTTAGCACTGATTTGGTGGTACACAAATTGCCTATTTATCCTGAATGCCGGCCGGTAAAACAAAAGCTGAGGAAATTCAAAACGGATATTAGTGTAAAGATAAAAGAAGAGGTGAACAAGCAGTTTGAGGCAAAAGTCATAAGAGTCACCAAGTACCCCACCTGGTTGGCAAATATTGTGCCGGTCCCGAAGAAAGATGGAAAAACCAGAGTGTGTGTAGATTATAGAGACCTCAACAAAGCTAGCCCGAAGGATGACTTCCCATTGCCAAACATTCACATATTGATCGACAATTGCGCCAAGCATGAAATCGGTTCATTTGTGGACTGTTATGCTGGTTATCACCAGATCCTTATGGACGAAGAAGATGCTGAGAAAACTGCCTTCATTACACCTTGGGGAACGTACTGTTACAGAGTAATGCCGTTTGGATTGAAAAACGCCGGGGCAACTTACATGAGGGCGATGACCACAATGTTCCATGATATGATGCATCGAGAAATTGAAGTATATGTGGACGATGTCATCATAAAGTCCAGAAAACAACTTGATCATGTTAGATATTTGAGGAAGTTTTTCCAAAGACTCCGGAGGTACAATTTAAAGCTCAATCCGACAAAGTGCGCCTTTGGAGTACCTTCAGGGAAGTTACTGGGGTTCATAGTGAGCCGGCGAGGTATTGAACTGGATCCATCAAAGATCAAGGCTATTCAGAGTCTACCTCCGCCGAAGAACAAGAAGGAAGTCATGAGTTTACTAGGAAGGTTGAATTATATTAGTCGATTCATTGCTCAATTGACATCAACGTGTGAGCCGATCTTCAAGTTGTTGAAGAAAGATGCAGCAGTGAAATGGACCGACGAGTGTCAGGAAGCCTTTGATAAGATCAAGGAATATTTGGCCAATCCTCCGGTGTTAGTACCTCCAGAACCAGGGCGACCTCTGATTTTGTATCTCACAGTACTAGATAACTCCTTCGGTTGTGTACTGGGTCAACATGACGAGACAAGCAAGAAAGAACAAGCCATATATTACCTCAGCAAGAAGTTTACATCCTATGAGGTGAAGTATACCCAACTTGAAAGGACTTGTTGTGCGCTGATTTGGGTAGCTCAGAAGTTAAAGCATTATTTGTCAACATATACCACATACTTGATATCACGACTGGATCCTCTCAAGTACATATTTCAGAAGCCCATGCCTACGGGAAGATTGGCCAAATGGCAGATTCTGCTCACAGAATTTGACATTATCTATGTGACTCGTACGGCAATGAAGGCACAAGCTATTGCAGACCACTTAGCCGAGAATCCGGTAGATGATGAGTATGAACCATTGAAGACGTACTTTCCGGATGAAGAGGCAATGATTGTCGAGGAGATGGAGCAAGATCAGAAACCAGGATGGAAAATGTACTTTGACGGAGCCGTCAACAGCAAGGGCGTTGGTATCGGAGCGGTACTCATTTCAAGTACGGGTCAACACTATCCCATCACAGCTCAGCTCCGATTTTTCTGTACCAACAACATGGCTGAATATGAGGCATGCATCTTGGGATTAAGGATGGCAATTGATATGGGTATTCAAGAGATTTTGGTCATGGGTGACTCGGATCTCTTGGTACACCAAATCCAAGGGGAATGGGAGACACGAGATTTGAAATTGATACCATACCGGTATTGTTTGCACGAGTTGTCTCAAAGATTCCAGTCTATAGAGTTCAAGCACATCCCGAGAATGCACAATGAGATCGCAGACGCTTTGGCCACACTGTCCTCTATGTTGCATCATCCTGACAAGACATATATAGATCCGCTCCAGATCCAAGTCCGTGATCAAAATGCTTATTGCTTTGCTGTGGAAGAAGAATCAGACGGAGAGCCGTGGTATCATGATATTAGGGAATACCTGAAAGCTGGCAAATACCCGGAGCAGGCCACTGGAGACCAGAAGAGAGCCGTCAGGTGTTTAGCTAATGGATTTTTCCTCAGTGGAGGAGTGGTATACAAAAGAACACCAGATCTGGGTTTATTGCGGTGTGTGGATGCACAACAGGCAGATGAAATCATGATTGAAGTACATGCCGGAGTATGCGGACCCCACATGAGCGGATATGTCTTAGCAAAGAAGATTTTGAGAGCTGGGTACTACTGGCTCACTATGGAGCGTGATTGTATCAGGTATGTAAAGAAATGCCATCAGTGCCAAGTACATGGGGATTTGATCCACTCCCCGCCTTATGAGTTACATACGATGTCAGCACCTTGGCCCTTTGTGGCTTGGGGCATGGATGTCATCGGCCCAATAGATCCAGCCGCCTCTAATGGGCACAGGTTTATTCTAGTTGCAATTGATTATTTCACCAAGTGGGTTGAAGCTAAGACATTCAAGGCGGTGACGAAGAAAGCGGTAGTGGATTTCGTGCATGAGAATATTATATGCCGATTCGGGATTCCCAAGGTGATTATCACAGACAATGGAGCCAATCTGAACAGTCATCTCATGGCGGAAGTTTGTGAAAGGTTTAAGATCACACACCACAATTCCACACCTTACAGGCCAAAGGCGAATGGTGCAGTAGAGGCGGCGAATAAGAGCATCAAGAAGATTCTTCGAAAAATGGTGGAGGGATCCAGGCAATGGCATGAAAAGCTACCCTTTGCTCTCATGGGTTACCGCACGACGGTGCGTACTTCTATCGGAACCACACCTTATACACTGGTGTATGGAACAGAGGCTGTTATACCCGCAGAAATAGAAATACCGTCATTACGGATCATAGATGAAGCTGAGATAGATGACGATGAATGGGTAAAAGCCCGGCTAGAGCAGTTGAATTTGATTGATGAGAAGAGGTTGGCCGCAGTTTGCCATGGGCAGTTGTATCAACGAAGAATGGCCAGAGCATATAATAAGAAGGTACGACCTCGAAAGTTTGAAGTCGGACAACTAGTATTGAGGCGTATCTTACCGCATTGGGCCGAAGCAAAGGGCAAGTTTGTGCCAAATTGGCAGGGACCATTTGTGGTATCACGGGTGTTGTCTAATGGAGCATTGTATTTAACAGATGTTGAAGGAAAGTGCGTAGAGACTGCTATCAATTCAGATGCAGTCAAAAGATACTATGTATGATTCCTTTTCAATTATGTGTTTTGTATTTTGTTGTGATTTTGGAATTGAAATGACGAAGGCATTTTATTCTCTATTCAAACACTTTATCCGTTGATAACCCCCTTTGAGCCTTAATAAATAAATTCTTTCATATCCTTCTCTCGGAATCGCTTTAGTGCAATAAGATCGAAATTGCCAAAATGAAAAAAAATGAAATGATGAAAAATGAAATGAAAAAAAAAATGAAATGAAAAAAAAAGAATGAATGAAAAAAAAATGATGAAAAAAAATGATGAAAAAAAAATGAAAAAAGAAAAAGACAAAGAAATCGGGAAAAGTCAAAAAGAAATCCATCTAACTAATGAAGTTGGATGAACTACGTCTGACTTGATCCCGAAAGGGTACGTAGGCAGCCTCTCTGAGGTTCAGTCACAATAAAGAAAAATCCAAAAGTTCCCCACATATTGAAACTGGGGCAGAAGTTATGTTTAATAATTCCGAGAGTTGTAATTATTTTTGAACCCTCGTGAGATTTTGATGCAATGAAGGAGGAGCGAAACATCGGATAATACCCGTGGTACAGAAAACAAAATACAAAAAAAGGAAAAATTAAGAGAGTCTCATCGATGAAAACCTTAACCGGCACTGTGAGACGATTGTGAGTTTGAGAGAAATAAAATGAGAGAGTCTTGTCGGTGAAAACATTAACAGGCACTGCGAGGCGATTGTGAGGTTGAGAGAATAAATGAGAGAGTTATATTGGTGAAAACCTTTCGAGGCAAGGTAGAGCGATCGTGAGATCTACCAGAAAAGAGAAAAGCAACAAAAACAGTATCGGTTTGGGTTGGAAACAATTCGGAGACAGAATAATGATTGGAACGAACCGGGTCAGAATTTAAATACATGGCATGGTCAGCGGAATCAGCCAGCAAATACCCAGATAAGTTCTATCATCTCTCCAAAATACCCTTACCTTTCTTTCATTTTTCTGCATTTCATTGTTTACCCTTTTGAGAGCTAGCTACCAGCTCCTGATAACGAAAGTTGAAACAACACTGGGTCAGAAAGAAAGAAGATTTGGGAAGGAAATAAAGAAGTTTGGCAAACACGGCCAAAGGGAAAGAAAACAAAACAAAAATGGAAAACGAGAAAATACAAAAAGAGTTTGCAAGGGACAAGCAGTTGGAAGTCATACAGCATGAGAAAAGCAAAAACAAAGGAAGCAATAAGAAGCGGGGACGGCAGATGCCAGTTGCCAGCAGTTTATATCAAATAAATTTTGTTTCATGCAGGAACAAATTGTCACTGATCACTTTAAAGTGAATGTGACCAATGTGGAAAATTGAAAATACCAAAAAGAAAAGTTCGCCAATAAGTGAAGAAATTCACGGGCTAGAGATGATTGGTAAAAGAAAATACCAAAAAGAGGAAGGTAATGTCTTTCAAAATCCGCTCCCCAGTCCTCAGGCTGCGGGAATATTTTCTGCATTCGCATTGCACGTTTAAATTCAGTTAGGTGCCCACCTTCAAATACGAGAATACTTTTCTGCATCGCATTACACGTTTAAATTCTGTTAGGTGCCCACCTTCAAATACGGAATACTTTTCTCGCATCGCATTGCACGTTTAATTTCCGTTAGGTGCCCACCTTCTAATACGGAATATTTTCCGCATTCGCATTGCACGTTTAAATTCGTTATGTGCCCACCTTCAAATACGGGAATACTTTTTCGCATCGCATTGCACGTTTAAATTCTGTTAGGTGCCCACCTTCAAATACGGGAATATTTTCCGCATCGCATTGCACGTTTAATTTCGTTAGGCGCCCACCTTCTAATACGGGAATACTTTTCTCCATCGCATTGCACGTTTAAATTCCGTTAGGTGCCCACCTTCAAATACGGGAATACTTTTCTCTGCATCGCATTGCACGTTTAATTTCCGTTAGGTGCCCACCTTCTAATACGGGAATATTTTCTCTGCATTCGCATTGCACGTTTAAATTCCGTTAGGTGCCCACCTTCAAATACGGGAATACTTTTCGCATCGCATTGCACGTTTAAATTCTGTTAGGTGCCCACCTTCAAATACGGGAATATTTTCTGCATCGCATTGCATGTTTAATTTCGGTTAGGCGCCCACCTTCTAATACGGGAATATTTTCTGCATCGCATTGCACGTTTAATTTCGTTAGGTGCCCACCTTCTAATACGGGAATATTTTCTCGCATTCGCATTGCACGTTTAAATTCGGTTAGGTGCCCACCTTCAAATACGGGAATACTTTTCCGCATCGCATTGCACGTTTAATTTCCGTTAGGTGCCCACCTTCAAATACGGGAATACTTTTCCGCATCGCATTGCACGTTTAAATTCCGTTAGGTGCCCACCTTCAAATACGGGAATACTTTTCTCCATTTGCATTGCACGTTTAAATTTCGTTAGGCGCCCACCTTCTAATACGGGAATATTTTCCGCATTCGCATTGCACGTTTAAATTTAGCTAGGTGCCCACCTTCAAATACGGGAATATTTTCTGCATTCGCATTGCACGTTTAAATTCCGTTAGGTGCCCACCTTCTAATACGGGAATATTTTTCTGCATCGCATTACACGTTTAAATTCTGTTAGGTGCCCACCTTCTAATACGGGAATATTTTCTGCATCGCATTGCACGTTTAATTTTTGTTAGGTGCCCACCTTCAAATACGGGAATATTTTCTGCATCGCATTGCACGTTTAATTTCTGTTAGGCGCCCACCTTCAAATACGGGAATACATTTTTGCACGTCATGGTTTATACAGCTAAAAGCCCACACTAGGGCAGAAAAGAAAAAAAAAGTAGTTTGTTGTTTTGTTTTGAGCAGATTCAGCTCGAGGTCAAGAAATACCGGTGAAAATAAAAAAGAGGAAACAAGAAAATCAATAAAAAAAAAGAGAGAGTCAGTATCGAAGAAAATCAACAAAAAGAGAGTCAGCATCAAAGAAAATCAACAAAAAAAAAAAAGAAAGAGATTCTGCATCACCGGAAAGGGAAGAAGAGCAAAAGCTGGATTAGGAACAATTGTAATTGTAGGATCATAGCTTAGAATAGCTTCTTCATTTTACATTTCCTTCCCCGGTGTAATAAGGAGTAAGTCAGCAGGTCTCAACAGTGTCAATGCAACAGTGAGTCTGGTAGTTTTAAAACTGCCAGACCTTCCCGAACTACACTGACCTGATTCCTGTTTAGCCCAGGATATGTAGGCAACCTCTAAAGCAAGGTGCGGTCAAAAGGTTTTCAAAAATGCTTTCACAGAATGTGCCGATGTGCAAAAATCTCTCATTACTGCTCACTTGTCTTTGCACTGAAACTCTTCGTGTTCCCGAGCAAAGAGGGGCAGCTGTGAGCACATGATTTTTGCACCGGGCAAATAATTCCAAAATTAAAATAAATATATTTTTGAGTGCAATTACTTGCCTTGTTTGAAATTAATCATACTTTGTGTGTTTGAATAAGTAGAAATTAAAAAAAAATCAAAAAATAGGCTAGGTAATTAATTTGGTAGTTTAATTAGTTAGATTTTAAGTAAAACTAAAAAATAGTTTAAGTAGTAGAAATTAGGAAAAATAGTAGGAAATTGCAAAAAATATTAGATAATTAGCATAAGTAGGAAATTAGGCTTTATAATTTTTTATAAAAAGAAAAAGAAAAAAAAGTATAAAAGAAAATACATAAAAATCATTAAAATCAGAAAATGCAAAAATATTTTGGATATAATAAACTTGGGCCAATTGCAATCCAAGTCACCGGCCCAATGCTTTGGCCCAAAGGAAATCCGGTCCAGGCCTTTGATGGACTTGATCTCAGCCGTCCAACCTCGTTGATCTAACGGCTGGGATATTTAGTTGAATTTAGGCTTTAATTAATATGAGAGAAGTGATCTAGGCCGTCCGTTTTAGTCGATCTAACGGAAGAGACTCTTGGTCTCATAAACGACAATACGGCGTCGTATAAGTAACGCCTCTCTGAGCCGTTGATCTCCACCAATTGAACGGCCCAGATTACCTTAATCATCCAGCCTATAAAAGGCTCTTGTCTGAAGCAGCCGGCCATTCTCGAATTATCTAAACCCTAGCCGCCCCAGCAATCAGCTCTTCTCCCTCTTCGTCTCCTTCTTTGACCTCAGAGAACCCTAGCCGGCCAATGGCGGCCACCACCTTCCACGGTGGTCGCCGGCCCCTTTTGATCCATTCCCTTCATCTCCTTCACCTTTCTCTCTTTCTTCCTCACCACAAGCACTCAAAAACTCCAGAGAAAACCCAGAAACCCACCCTTCTCCAGAAATCCCGGTCACCGGAATCTTCGCCGGTGACCACCAAACAACGAGGATCCACTTCAAACCAACGCCGATCCACCCCTTTTAACACGATCTACCCAACCATATAAGTCACCACCGTCGAATCAGCCTGGAACGTCTCGAATATCCAAAAAGATGTCGCCGGAAACCTAACTCCGGCGACTCGGAACTTCAACCCTAATAAAGACTTTACCTTTTACCCTTCCCAAACACCCCTCTGCAACCAAAAAGCCTTAAAGGCTTCTTCTTGAAGCCTAACAAGAAAATCAGAAAGAAAACAAAAAAAAACAGAGAAAACAAGAATACATCTGAAGAGGTCCGAGTGAGAATAAGAAAAGAAAGGAGATAGGAAGCTCAGGGGACCGGCCCTGCGAGCTAAGTGCCCCGCCCTTTATGTTTTCTTTAGTTTATTAGGATCTGTCTATGTTTTCTTTCATGTTTTTGTTCTGTCTTCTATGATTTTTGTGTTCGCATGATAATTTTGGTTTGTTCTTGTTGATATTCTATTTCTCTTCTTTTTGTTTATCTCATTTTGTTTTAATGTGCCCTGTATATCCTTGCCTTTAGCATGTTCATCTCCTATTTTTAAAACTGTTCTTGTGAGCCCGTCAGTAAATAAGATTTTGGTGGGTTATATGTCCCGTTTGATATCATGGTTCAAATATCTCGTCTTTCTTTGTCATATTGATTGTTAGTTCCTGATTCGTCTCAAAAGCATGATTATGATTCTTTACATGTCTAGTTTGTTTAGTCGTTGTTATTCATTAAGGGTTATCTGGCCTGTTTGGAGTCCTTGTTCTGTTTCTCTATTGTGAAAACTTGACTTGGATGTCTTTCTTCTTTGACCTCTGTTAGTATTAGGTTCTTTCAATCTTGTTGATCTTTGACATCTCCTTTGCATGATTAATGTTTCGACTCTAGTCTTCTTTGTTAGCTTTTAATAGTTTGAATGATTCTTCTCCCTTGATTAGTTATAAGGTTCTTATCTGATGTTTCTTCTTTTGTTTCACATCTTTGGCATGTTTCTCTGATAATTAGTCATAAGGTTTCTTAGCTTGCTCCTCTTTAGCTTGTTAATGATGGGATTCTGTTATTTGTCTTGTGTTGATCCCATGCTAATTTGTTCTAAGATCAGAGATTTCATCTTTCCCTTTTGTTATGTTAGCTGTTAAGTTATGATTCACTACAAAAAAGCATGACCTTTGTCTTCTGTTTAAAATCAAACTCAAGTTATTGTGGCCATTCTTGTTGCCTTTGGCTTTTAATTATCCATGATAGAACTAGGCTTCTGTTTCATCTTATTCATCTTCATGATGTTTGCTTCAAATCATTGTTCTATTAAATCATAAGAGTTACCTTGAGTTCCCCTTCCTTCTTCATCTTGTAAATATTACAGTCTTTGGATCTGTTTAGCCTTTACAGTCCAGCTTTCTCCTATTGTCATGCATGCTTAGATTTAATAGTAGCTTAATTTCATTTTCTTCTCATTAAATTGTTGGTTGATCTTTCCTGTTTCTTTTTCATTGTTTCACCATGTTATTCTTTTCTTCATCTTCATCTTGATCTATCATATGCATACATAAGGTTAGAATTAGCTGATAGCCCTATGCTTTCCATATCCTATTTTGCTTAGTATGATTCTAGGTTTAGTACTTGAAAATGGATCCTGGCTACTTTGTTTTACTTATTCTATGGTCTTTATGTCTGATTAAACCATTTTCAAACCCTTCTATGACTGTTTGTGATAGCCTATGCTTCTGTCTGCCTATGTCATGACCCTTGGTGAATTCTGAGTTGTTCAAACTTTCATAATAACCTGAACTGGTAGTAATTAGGTCTTAATTAACATGAATTCATACTTTGTCTCATAAAGTTGGATAATGTGAATTAATTAGCTGAAATTCAACCATATCAATTGCCTTCTCTGAGTTTTGGTTGATTATTACATTTTGTCTGATTCTATGTGTCCTAATATGCAAATCATGTTGAGATTGATTTAGTTTTATTGGTTCTGGTTGAGTGTAAGTGTTTAATTAACACTGTTTGAGCCTTAGGTGGATTGGTTATAGCTGTTAGCATTAGGTTCCATGAAAATGGCTAGTTTTTAAATAAGATAGAACTTAAAAAAATCATAAAATAGGTTGTTAGTTAAATAGCCTGGGAATAGTCAACCTTGCAAAGGGTTGACCCATTCTATAGGGCCCTAACACACAGCCCACTTTAAAAGTGGTTGGTTGTGCAAAATGGCTATTTCTGCAAATGCAGATTAGCCCAGGCTCTTTTCAGAGCCCTGAACAGCAAAGTGGCCAAACCTGTAATGGTTTTGGGGCCCAGCTGTTCAGTAATTGGCTTTAATAGCCAAAGCTAAGTCTCAACTTGAGACTGGCTAGATTTTAAAGAGTTACTTTTAATAACAAAGCAGGCTATGCCTGCAATTAGCTTAAAATTGTAATAACTTAGTCTCAATTAACTGGAACTAATTAAAAGTTGGCTAAGTTTGAAATAGTTCCTTATATTATAACTGGCCAGCCCTTAAATACCAATGCAAGGGCTGGCTATTAGTTAAATAAGTATAAAAGAAGCTGAAACTTGACCTAGGTAGGTCTAGTAAATCAGCAGTGCCCTTAGGGGCACAATTGGGAGTTAAAAAGGTAAATTAGTAAATAGTTAGAACCTAAGAGGGTAAGGAGTCCTTTATACCCCTGATTTCTGCAATTTTGCAGAGATTTAAGGGTATAATGGTCTCCTTAAAATAGGAAATCTGTAAAAATCTCAAACCCCTAAGGTCATATTGGTAAAGAACTCCTAAAAAGAATCTTTAGAACCTTCCAGCACATGCTGGAAGGATATCTGGTAACTGAAATTGGGGTTAAAGTGTAAGTTTAGTAATTTTAAGAGGGGAGAAGTGGGATTAAATCCCAAACTTTTCCCCCAAGTCATCAGCCCTTACCTCAACTATAAATACCTCTAGAAAAGGGCTGAAAAGGGGGTTCCAATTTTGAGTAATCTGAAAATATACTTGGGTTCCAACTTAATCAGTTCTGAAATATATATATAGGCTGGCTTTATAAAAAAAATTTTCAGAGGTAGAAGTAGCAATACAATAGTAGGATTTCTGGGTTTTCTCTCGGATATTGCTGGGTTATCTGCTTGGATTACCATTCGTTTTGTTGTTGCTGCGTTGCTGTGTTTGTCTGGCATTCCATTCTCCTGTTGCATTGGCTGTTTGGGTTTACTGCTGTTACTTATCTGCCTTCCCCTTTAGACTCATTGGTTTTCCTTTTCATTTGATCCAGGTACATTCTCTATTCTATTGAAGATGTAATTGCTGAAACGTGGAAATGAAGTCCCTGCTTTAATTCATTTTGTCATTTTGTATTATTGAATTAGTAACTTGATTGTAGTAGTATGCTGAAAAATAGAAAATAAACACAAGAGATGTAATAGCTAGTAATATGATAGTAGTGTAGTGTAGATAGCGTATCACTTAGTTTAATTAGGTAAAAACCTTAAAACATAAGTTAGCATATTATAAGTTTTCAAATCACTAGTTGTTCTTCATAAAGGTCTTTCCATAAATCATAATCACCTAGGTAACAGCATTATGTTTGAACATAAAGAAGTCTCGAAGTAGAGATAATATTAGGAAGGATCATTGATAACTGGGTGCATAATCTGTTAATGAGCTAAATTTGAAGTGAAATCAGTAGTTTGATCATGAGCCGCTAGATTAAAGTATTTAAGTTTCATTAAAGATTGTTTAAACTGGTTGTTAGTCTATTCATAAACATAGGTTCAAATCTGATTAAGTTTTAAAAGGGTAAATAATTAGATATTGAAGCAATTCAATTAGGATGAACTGGCGATGACGAGAGGTATAGCTCACAATGAAACTGATAATATAGTAAGTATCTGTGATTATCAATTTAGTCTCTCTTTTGATACTTTAAATAATTAGTTGAATCATTTTACTTTAACTTGGTTTTCCTAGGTAAAAAGGCTGCATTACAGAATACTTCCTTAGCAAATAATTAGATATTAGTATAAATTCTTAGTTGTGAGCATATAGTAATAACGGATTGGTTGAGCTTTCATTGATTACTGTTTTATGTATCGATTCCTTTATCAATAATAAAAGTGATTTGATTTCGTTTTAAATTTTGAGTTTTGTTCCATTATGTATTCTGTGTTATATTTTTGTTATTACATTCTGGTTTGGGCCCTGTGTAACGTTGGGCCTGAACTGTTCTACGAAACCTGCTTCGTCTACTGATTGAAAGCTTGAAGACCATCTGGGCCATGGAGACCTGGGTTGGCCCTTTACGGGTCTGTTTAAATAATTGAAGAATCCAGGCCCAATAAACAATAGAAATAATGGGCCTGGAGTGTTTTAATGTTAGAAATCGATTAAGGCAAAAACAATGTATAGCGAATATAGTTGAACAAATAGGATCGGACTTTAATAAAATAATTGGGATGAGCCTCGCCCGAATAATAAACACCGGGGCCCCCATTTAGTAAATGAGATAACATATTAGATCCGGAGAGGCTAATAGCAAATTCCATAGCCTCTCCCAAAGTTAAAAGCCGATAGACTATCTTAGGGCACGATTTTAATATACTTTCCTATGAACGAGTGTGCACTTGGTGCGACTCAAATCCAAATCTCGGTAAAGCTGAAATATACCAAAAGTCATAGGCGTACTGGTTGCGGTATGACTCGAGGCGTGTTTTCGCGATACCGCAAAATTCCGTAAAATAATAAAGCATATTATGTTGTTAAAACCTATAATTAAGTCAAACAAAAGTCGGGAATGACAGTGGAGCGACCGTGCTAAAACCATGGAATCCGGGAGTGCCTAACACCTTCTCCCGGGTTAACAGAGTTCCTTATCCGGATCTCTGCTTCGCAGACATTTATAAGAGTCAAAATTCCTCGGATTCGGGATTAACCGGTGACTTGGGACACCATTGTCATTCCCAAGTGGCGACTCCGATTAATCTCTAATAAAATCCCGAACCGATTGTCCTTTAATTGGAAAAACTCCTTCCCTTACGTTATTTTATCCATTTCGGGTATTTGAACGTCGGGATATACCCCACAAGTGTATTTATACGCTATAAGTGTGTTGGGGTAGTAAAAAGGAAGGTGTGACAGCCGTGTCTAGTAGAGCCCTTCTTATCGGTGTGTTGTCGACCACATCTATAAGTAGGGGCTGCATGGACATTTAGGAATTTACCTTCTTATTTGTTATTCTATATCGTGCGGTGAAGTGAAAAGTTGAAGTATTTATGTCTAACCCATGCTCTGTCCCGAAATTTTCAGAATATGGCGCCTAAGAAGAAAGCTAGACTTGGCCTTGGGGCCGACGCCATCCCAAGTGTGGCCGTGAATCATGTACCTGATGCCATGGGTGAGAGTGACTCACTAGCCTTGAATCTGCCGGGCCCATCTATTCCAGATCCAAGCATTCATTTTCCAGTTGCGGCAGAGGGTTCCACCATCCCTCCTGCCAATATTCCTGATTCTTATACAGTTCCAGCTTTCGGTCCCGGGGATTTTGATGGGGACGCTAGAGGAGCCATCCATATGTTGACCCAGTTAGTGGTCGTCCAGGCCCAGAGATCTCATGATGCCCATGTGTCCTCCAACGGACAGGGAGATTCCTCCAGCTCCAAAGTCCGCGCGTTTCTGCGATTGGCCCCTCCAAAATTCTCAGGCATAGACCTAGAGGCTGATCTGCAGGATTTCCTTGATGAGATATATAAGACTCTTCGAGTGATGAAGGCTACAGAGATAGAAGGGGTAGAGTTGGATTCATACAGGTTGAAAGGAGCAGCGCATTCGTGGTTTGAGATGTGGGAGGATTCCAGTGAGGAGGGAAGACCCCTGGCTAGATGGGATGAGTTTGTAGATGCCTTCATGGACCACTTATTGCCTGTCGAGACAATGGAAGCCCATGCTACTGAGTTCGAGGTTATCAAACATGGTAGTATGATGTTTGGGAGTACCACATGGAGTTTGTGAGGTTGTCCAAGTATGCTCCTCAGTTAGTGTCGACCATGGATGCTCGAGTTCGGCGATTTGTCTAGGGCCTTAGTCCTTTGGTGGTGAATGAGGCTGCTACAGCGGCCTTGCACTAAGATATGAATTATGGAAAGATTGTAGGGTTCTCTCAAGCCACAGAGGCTAGAAAGCTGAAGATTCAAGCAGAGAATGGGAGAATAGCAGTAGGGCCCGATCCATTGGTCATTCAGGTAGACCAATTCTGTAGAGAGGGTCATCAAGGCCATCCTAGTCATATGTTCAGACCTCAGCGAGTGCACCGTCATCTGTGCACGGTTATCAGTAAACCACTCATTTCGAGACCAGGTTCAGACAGTAGGAGGTCCCGCCAGTTCGGTCGTCCAGGAGTGAGGTCTTAGCAGTAGGGGAGAACTACATGCCCCAAATGTGAGAGATTCCATACATAGACTTGCTATTGGATATCCCGGTATGTTATAGGTGCGAGGTGAGAGGTCACATCCAGCGGGACTACCGTGCGCCCAGTCAGGGTATGGGTAGGGGATCTGCCCAGTCATCCGGTTCTTTAGTTGCTACATCATCAGTGTATCCTCCAGCTCCAGCAGGGCGTAGTGCAGCTTAGGGTAGAGCTCATGGTAGGGGTGGACCTAGCTGGTTCTATGCTCTGAGTGTCCTCCAGAGTGATTAGGCTTCTCCAGATGTTGTTATAGGTATCTTGTTTGTTCAGGCCATTGATTGTTATGCTCTCATTGATCTGGGGTCCTCTTTGTCTTATGTCACCCCATTCATTGCTTCATGTTTTTTGACATAACCCAAACAACTTCATGGGTCGTTCTCTCTATCGACTCCGGTTTGTGATTCTATTACAGCCTCACGGGTTTATAGGAATTTTGTTGTCACGGTGAGTGGTCGTGTTACCACAGCCAATCTTATTGAGCTTGGAATGGTAGATTTTGATGTAATCATGGGGATGGACTGGCTTTATTCGTGGTTTGCCAAGCTTGACTATCCGACGAGAGTCATGAGGCTCGAGTTCCCTAACGAGCCAGTTATTGAGTGGAAAGGTAATGGTGTGGTGCCAAAGGGTAGGTTTATTGCTTACCTTAAGGCTTCGAAGATGCTTAAGAAGGGGTGTATCTATCATTTGGTCCGGGTGGCTGACACCACCTTAGAAGTATCTGTCCTCGAGTCCGTGCAAGTTGTGAATGAGTTTCTTAAAATGTTTCTGGATGAGTTTCCAGGGATTCCACCAGATAGGGAGATTGATTTTGGGATTGATGTATTACCAGATATCCATTCCACCATACAAAATGGCGCCAGCAGAGTTAAGATAGTTAAAGGAGCAGCTGAAGGATTTATTAGAGAAGGGGTTCATACGACCGAGTGTGTTACCATGAGGTGCTCTGGTTCTTTTTGTCAGAAAGAAGGA